>CM036244.1:5175145-5334833 GCA_020698575.1 Bostrychus sinensis | reverse complement strand
ATGCTGTTGACACACATTCTCATCTGTGTGTATTGTGATGTGTATAGTGTGTGAAGTATTTCTTACTGTGAGAAAACACAGATGATGTCTCCCTCGGTCAGTTCATACGGCAGCCCTCCTTTAAAACAGACACATTCATTATTATACAAAACCACATGTATTCATTAACAGATAATATTTAGATCCATACCGACGAAAATCCAGGCGCTGTCTGAGTACTCCGAGTGCCAGGACACCGTCTCCTTTATCCCCAGATTGGCCTCACGCTCGTTCAGTTCATTTATCAGACGCACCTTTGTTAGAGGACTGAGGACAGAGACAGAATAAAAGAGTGTTTATTCCTTTATCCCAGTCTCCCAGCAGCAGTTTCCTCTGTGGGCTTTACAGTCCTCAGCCTCAGTAATACTTTCTCTCATTTCTGTGGACATGTTTTCTTTCTGCTTTAATTATAATAAAACATATTTAACAACATTGTTTAGTTCCCTGGGAGTGTGTACTTACAAATTGCCTCAGAACCCTAACCCTAAAACAACTAAAACTGTAAAGAGATCTACTAAATTCATTTCTTAAATGAGGTACATGATTTCATCAATATCATACGTTCTACACGCTATCCGTTAATTTTAAGCATTTGTTTCGTAAGCCGAATCATTTAAGCCTTCACATACACGTCATATCCATGTTATACTTTAATTAGAAACAACTACTTGGTTGTAAATAAGTCATAACATTATGTAATTGTGATATTTTCGAATGGAGTTTAGATGAAACGAATGAGAAACGTAGAAGTTAATCATAATCGCAGGCTTTAAATGTGAGGTAGCGGGTTAAGGAACATCAGGAAACGTGCGTAACTCCACTTGTGATGCGTAAAGGCAGAAAAGTTCGTTAAAACCCAAATAAATCTGGAATAAATGCCTTGTTTACTTACTTCATGATGAACCACACACACGGAGCCGACCGGAAACGAGAGGAACCGAAGAAAGACACTTCCGGTTAGATTCCCGCCTCTGCCGCCGCCTGTTGGTTTGGAAATAAAACAAATTAAACACGAATTGTACACTTTTAATGACTTATATTGTGCTTACATTTAGCACAAAGCCGTAATACACACGTACCACTCAGGTATTGTGGCTAAAAACCTCGATATATTTGGTATTTATTTTGTTTCGTAGTGAGTAATTCTTCGCCAAACCAGCAGATGGCGCCGTTGCGTCGCTGCTTTGTAAACAGCGGTTTCTTTAGCATTTAGCTGCCAGGAAGCTAACACTTTTTTACTCCAAATTTTAGCAAAACACGTAATTTGACCTGGATTTATTTATGCCCGATGACTACGGAGATAGTAAACATTTAGCTCGGGTGGTTACTGTTGGAACTAAAGCGGAATTATGCGGGGAGTGGTTTGGATAACTGTAAAAAGCTCAACTAATGTTAGCTTCCACATTAGAATGCTTTTAGTGGTTTGGTTTCAGTAATGTTTAGTTCACAATAAAAGCGTTTTAACTTAATTTTAACAGATCAGATTTCTACAGATTAGGTAAGTCAATGCTAACAGACTCTGGTTTTATTATTTTGCAAAATAGTAACTTTGTGTAACTGTTTTTCATTACAGATCTTCTAAATATGTTGCTGATGTATAAAAAATAAACTGTACTGAATATTAACATAGGTTTTGTTGCAATCATTAATAAACACAGATTAAAATGAATTATGTGATTATGTGTCTAAAGTGTTTTTGTAGAGCATCTTTTCCTCTGTGTCTCTTTCAGGATGATCTCCCAGTTCTTCATTTTGTCTTCTAAAGGAGACCACCTCATCTACAAAGACTGTATCCTGCTCTGTTTTTGGGAGGTTGACGTTTGGAGATGTAACTCCTTTTTTTGTCCTGTACTGGTTCATGTATGTGATGTTTGTGAGTTGGTAGAGAACATTTATGACTGATATATACTTAGGTTTACACCGGTCAGATGTCACTTTCTGTCCACTGAAAGTGAAGTGAATAACAAGGAGTCTCTCTTTATCCTGACTCCTGTTAGTGTGGGAGAGATCCGCAGCAGGTGAACATTCTGCCCTCAGAGTGAGAGTTAAGGCCTAGATACACCAAGGCGACTTCCAGACTGCCACTGATAAGACGGAGCAACAGCTCGTCTCTTCTTGTCTCCTCTCGTTCCCTCTCGTTTCCTCACGTCGCATGACCTTTTTCCCTCTTCATACATTGAAGCGACAACCGATCTAAAGACTGTGTCTTGCGCATGCGCGTGATGTAATTACCCCCCCCCAAAGCGGCAGATGGCGCTCGCCAGTGAACAAAGATCAACGGAAGTGACACAATGTTTGTGGAGTACATCTGCATGTAGTGTGCCTTGGTCTGCCACTGTTCTCAGTTTGTTTGAACATTACAGAAACGTGATCATGGCCGGTTTGGACATTGTTTTGTGTGGATTAGGTGCCGCTGCTCTGTTACTTGAAGAAGATAACTTTCCGCACGGAATTGCGAGGAATGCAAAAATGGTGACAGTGCGCTGCCACAGCGGTTTTCATCTCTCGTCACTCCGTCACTTCCGCTAAAATTCCCGTGAGCTGATTGGCACGGCAGCTGTAGTGCTAGGCCTATCAGAGCGCTTCATGCCAAAGACCAAAGACGCAGATTCAACAACAACAAGGCCAATCGGCAGAAAACTGGTCAGACGGCCTCCGTCCTGGAGCAATGGGGGGCGACGGCGCATACATATCAAAAGGACGGAAATGAGCGACGTGGAAGAACCGTTAAGACGGCTTCAGACAGGCGATCGTCGCCTTGGTGTATACCCTCCTTTAGACGCAGGAAGCATGTGTAAGGAAGTGAGGGAGTGACTGTGACGGTTCCAGACGACTGGGTCAGAGCAGCTCCAGACCTACAGCTCCTGTGGGCTGTTCCTGACCTTTATAATTGCCATCAGTGTAATAAGAAATTAAATTTCCATTTGAATGTATATGTTTATATTAGTGGTGGGAGCTGAATTAAAAAAAGTCTAATTAATTACAAGCTTTGTAATTGATTAATCACATTTTTCTCAAATATAAATATAATGTCTGAAATAGATTATATGCCTTTACTTCTGCTCAGGCGTATTTTAACTTGATTTCAAACTAACGGTGCTCCAACAGGCAGTGTTCAGCATCTGTGCATCAAACTCTGCCTCTGAGAGTACAGGAGCACTCTCTCCTCTCTCTGTCTCTCCTCTCTCTGTCTCTCTCCTCACCTCTCTGTCTCTCTCTCTCCTCTCGCTCTCTCTCTGTCTCTCTCCTCTCTCTGTTTCTCCTCTCCTCTCTCTGTCTCTCTCTCCTCTCTCTCTCCTCTCTCTGTCTCTCTCTCTTTTCTCTCTGTCTCTCCTCTCTCTGTCTCTCTCGCCTCTCTCTGTCTCTCTCCCCTCTCCTCTCTCTGTCTCTCCTCTCCCTGTCTCTCTCTCCTCTCTCTGTCTCTCTCTCTTTTCTCTCTGTCTCTCTCCTCTCTCTGTCTCTCTCCCCTCTCTGTCACTCTCCCCTCTCCCCTCTCTGTGTCTCCTCTCCTCCCTCTGTCTCTCCTCTCTCTGTCTCTCTCTCCTCTCTCTGTCTCTCTCCCCTCTCCTCTCTCTGTTTCTCCTCTCCTCTCTCTGTCTCTCCTCTCTCTGTCTCTCTCTCTGTCTTTCTCTCTCCTCTCTCTGTCTCTCCTCTCTCTGTCTCTCTCTCTGTCTTTCTCTCTCCTCTCTCTGTCTCTCTCTCTTTTCTCTCTGTCTGTCCTCTCTCTGTCTCTCTCCTCTCTCTGTCTCTCTCCCCTCTCCTCTCTCTGTGTCTCCTCTCCTCCCTCTGTCTCTCCTCTCTCTGTCTCTCTCTCCTCTCTCTGTCTCTCTCCCCTCTCCTCTCTCTGTTTCTCCTCTCCTCTCTCTGTCTCTCTCCCCTCTCCTCTCTCTGTTTCTCCTCTCCTCTCTCTGTCTCTCCTCTCTCTGTCTCTCTCTCTGTCTTTCTCTCTCCTCTCTCTGTCTCTCTCCTTTACGCCTGTTTTCCTGACAGTGCTGCTCCCGTCTGAGAGCGTGAGAGCGTCAGTCTGCTGTGAGTGCGTCAGTCAGCTGTGAGTGCGTCAGTCAGCTGTGAGTGCGTCAGTCTGCTGTGAGTGCGTCAGTCAGCTGCGAGAGCGTCAGTCAGCTGCGAGAGCGTCAGTCAGCTGTGAGTGCGTCAGTCAGCTGTGAGTGCGTCAGTCTGCTGCGAGAGCGTCAGTCTGCTGCGAGAGCGTCAGTCTGCTGCGAGAGCGCCAGTCTGCTGCGAGAGCGTCAGTCAGCTGCGAGTGCGTCAGTCTGCTGCGAGAGCGTCAGTCTGCTGCGAGTGCGTCAGTCTGCTGCGAGAGCGTCAGTCTGCTGCGAGAGCGTCAGTCTGCTGCGAGTGCGTCAGTCTGCTGCGAGTGCGTCAGTCTGCTGCGAGTGCGTCAGTCTGCTGCGAGTGCGTCAGTCTGCTGCGAGAGCGTCAGTCTGCTGCGAGAGCGTCAGTCTGCTGTGAGTGCGTCAGTCTGCTGTGAGAGCGTCAGTCTGCTGCGAGAGCGTCAGTCTGCTGCGAGAGCGTCAGTCAGCTGCGAGAGCGTCAGTCTGCTGCGAGTGCGTCAGTCAGCTGCGAGAGCGTCAGTCTGCTGTGAGTGCGTCAGTCAGCTGTGAGAGCGTCAGTCAGCTGTGAGAGCGTCAGTCAGCTGTGAGTGCGTCAGTCTGCTGTGAGTGCGTCAGTCTGCTGTGAGTGCGTCAGTCTGCTGCGAGAGCGTCAGTCTGCTGCGAGTGCGTCAGTCTGCTGTGAGAGCGTCAGTCTGCTGTGAGAGCGTCAGTCAGCTGTGAGAGCGTCAGTCTGCTGCGAGAGCGTCAGTCAGCTGCGAGAGCGTCAGTCAGCTGCGAGAGTGTCAGTCTGCTGTGAGTGCGTCAGTCTGCTGTGAGTGCGTCAGTCTGCTGCGAGTGCGTCAGTCTGCTGCGACAGTGTCAGTCTGCTGTGAGAGCGTCAGTCTGCTGTGAGAGCGTCAGTCTGCTGTGAGAGCGTCAGTCAGCTGTGAGAGCGTCAGTCTGCTGCGAGAGCGTCAGTCAGCTGCGAGAGTGTCAGTCTGCTGTGAGTGCGTCAGTCAGCTGTGAGAGCGTCAGTCTGCTGCGAGAGCGTCAGTCAGCTGCGAGAGTGTCAGTCTGCTGTGAGTGCGTCAGTCTGCTGTGAGTGCGTCAGTCTGCTGCGAGTGCGTCAGTCTGCTGCGAGTGCGTCAGTCTGCTGTGAGAGCGTCAGTCTGCTGTGAGTGCGTCAGTCTGCTGCGAGAGCGTCAGTATGCTGCGAGTGCGTCAGTCTGCTGCGAGTGCGTCAGTCTGCTGCGAGAGCGTCAGTCTGCTGTGAGTGCGTCAGTCTGCTGCGAGTGCGTCAGTCTGCTGCGAGAGCGTCAGTCTGCTGCGAGAGCGTCAGTCTGCTGTGAGTGCGTCAGTCTGCTGTGAGTGCGTCAGTCTGCTGCGAGTGCGTCAGTCTGCTGCGAGAGCGTCAGTCTGCTGCGAGAGCGTCAGTCTGCTGCGAGTGCGTCAGTCTGCTGCGAGTGGGTCAGTCTGCTGTGAGAGCGTCAGTCTGCTGTGAGTGCGTCAGTCAGCTGCGAGAGCGTCAGTCAGCTGCGAGAGCGTCAGTCAGCTGCGAGAGCGTCAGTCTGCTGCGAGTGCGTCAGTCTGCTGCGAGAGCGTCAGTCTGCTGCGAGAGCGTCAGTCTGCTGCGAGTGCGTCAGTCTGCTGCGAGTGGGTCAGTCTGCTGTGAGAGCGTCAGTCTGCTGTGAGTGCGTCAGTCAGCTGCGAGAGCGTCAGTCTGCTGCGAGAGTGTCAGTCTGCTGTGAGAGCGTCAGTCTGCTGCGAGAGTGTCAGTCTGCTGCGAGTGCGTCAGTCTGCTGTGAGTGCGTCAGTCTGCTGCGAGTGCGTCAGTCAGCTGTGAGTGCGTCAGTCAGCTGCGAGTGCGTCAGTCTGCTGTGAGAGCGTCAGTCTGCTGCGAGAGCGTCAGTCTGCTGCGAGTGCGTCAGTCTGCTGCGAGTGCGTCAGTCTGCTGTGAGTGCGTCAGTCTGCTGCGAGTGCGTCAGTCTGCTGTGAGTGCGTCAGTCTGCTGTGAGTGCGTCAGTCTGCTGTGAGTGCGTCAGTCTTTTGGCCGTTTGTCCAGCCCTGGTCACTGTGCACCAGAAACTAGGTCACTGAGTTGAGAAAAGAATTGAGAAAGCCTCTTGGATAAGAGGTGAAACGTCTTCAACTTGAAAAATCTAATCCAGATGACTGCTTTTTTAACTTTTGTTGCGATACATTTACCCTGGACGAGTGAGAGTCTTCACAGACATAGGTCACTGAGTGTGATTAAATGGTTTATTTTTTTAACATGTTAATTTCTCTGTAATTAATTAATTGTGATTAGCACGTTTCAGTCCCAGTCAGCTGTAGTCCATATTTGTTCCTCCTGTGTAAACTCTGTGTTCTCGCTGTGTTCTCAGATACGGAGAGGTCGTGAACTTGAACCTGGTCCGGGACAAAAAAACTGGAAAATCTAAAGGATTCTGCTTCATCTGTTACGAAGATCAGAGGAGCACCGTGTTAGCTGTGGACAACTTCAACGGGATCAAGGTAGAGACCTTTACACTGGGTTTAGACTGGGTTTAGACTGGGTTTAGACTGGGTTTGGACTGGGTTTAGACTGGGTTTGGACTGGGTTTGGACTGGGTTTGGACTGGGTTTAGACTGGGTTTAGACTGGGTTTAGACTGGGTTTAGACTGGGTTTGGACTGGGTTTGGACTGGGTTTAGACTGGGTTTGGACTGGTTTTGGACTGGGTTTGGACTGGGTTTAGACTGGGTTTGGACTGGGTTTAGACTGGGTTTAGACTGGGTTTGGACTGGGTTTGGACTGGGTTTGGACTGGGTTTGGACTGGGTTTGGACTGGGTTTAGACTGGGTTTAGACTGGGTTTGGACTGGGTTTAGACTGGGTTTGGACTGGGTTTGGACTGGGTTTAGACTGGGTTTGGACTGGGTTTGGACTGGGTTTGGACTGTGATAAACCTGAACAAGCCCAAACAAAAACACATTTTTATGAATAACGAGGAAACAAAGCTAACTGTGCTCAGGTAAAGATGACCTGAGTCTCACCTCAGCCCCAGTTTCCACTGCATGCGACTGCGCCACGCACTCCGCAGTAAACACGCAGCTGAGAGCGTTTCCACAGCCGCTGCAGATACGCATCCAGTCAGCCTCCGCAGCTCAGATCACAGCAAACAGGAAACTGGACTTGCGCAACAACGTTTTTGATTAGAAATTTACATTTAATCAGTATTTCTCATATTATCTTTGATACAGAAGGCTGTTTACGTGCTACAGAAACTATGTCGGACACGATTAAACATTTTTACCCCTGTATTGCTTTTTCGTGCCCAGCTCCTTTCCCGTTAGAGAGGAAACCCCTGTGAAATGAGAGTGAAGTAAACTCCAAAACAATCTCATATTAAACTGTTGTTTTCTGTCCTTCAGCTTCTAAATAAACAGTTGTTTTGGACTTTATTAATGGCTTCTCTCGCATGCTCTTCCCGAGCTGCGCAGGGCTCTGCAGCGGAGCAGAGACGGATCCAGGAGGACCCTAACCCCACAGAGTCCAGACCTTAACCCCACAGAGTCCAGACCTTAACCCCACAGAGTCCAGACCTTAACCTCACAGAGTCCAGACCCAAACCCCACAGAGTCCAGACCTTAACCCCACAGAGTCCAGACCTTAACCTCACAGAGTCCAGACCCAAACCCCACAGAGTCCAGACCTTAACCCCACAGAGTCCAGACCTTAACCCCACAGAGTCCAGACCTTAACCCCACAGAGTCCAGACCTTAACCCCACAGAGTCCAGACCTTAACCCCACAGAGTCCAGACCTTAACCCCACAGAGTCCAGACCTTAACCCCACAGAGTCCAGACCTTAACCCCACAGAGTCCAGACCTTAACCCCACAGAGTCCAGACCTTAACCCCACAGAGTCCAGACCTTAACCCCACAGAGTCCAGACCTTAACCTCACAGAGAATCTTTGGGATGCTGAACCCAGACCTGACCACCTGCAGGAGGCTCTGTTTACTTTGTTACATCCAGGTGGACACTTTTTTTGGGCCATGCAGTGTATCTTTTTATCAGTTTTTGGACATTTAATGTTGAATAACTTTGTGATTCTTGCGCCTGTCAACATAAAACCAAGTGGGAGTGGTCAGGAGGGAGGGGAGTGGTCAGGAGGACGGGCGTGGTCAGGAGAAGGGGCGTGGTCAGGAGGACGGGCGTGGTCAGGAGGGAGGGGAGTGGTCAGGAGGGAGGGGCGTGGTCAGGAGGGAGGGGAGTGGTCAGGAGGACGGGCGTGGTCAGGAGAAGGGGCGTGGTCAGGAGGAGGGGCGTGGTCAGGAGGAGGGGCGTGGTCAGGAGGGAGGGGAGTGGTCAGGAGGAGGGGCGTGGTCCGGAGGGAGGGGAGTGGTCAGGAGGACGGGCGTGGTCCGGAGGGAGGGGAGTGGTCAGGAGGAGGGGAGTGGTCAGGAGGGAGGGGAGTGGTCAGGAGGAGGGGCGTGGTCAGGAGGAGGGGCGTGGTCAGGAGGGAGGGGAGTGGTCAGGAGGAGGGGCGTGGTCAGGAGGAGGGGCGTGGTCAGGTGGAAATGGCAAACATTGGTGAAACGAGAGCTCAGAAAAGTCTTTTTTACATAACGGGGCTCCTTTAAAGTCTCCTCTGTCGGAATAAATTCGCTGCTGTCTTTAAATGGAACTATTTTTATTCCATCTGCTTAAAGACCAGAGCTTATCCCTTTCTCTTCTGTGCCAAATGAAAACACAGCGCTTGATGAGAGACACGAGAGGATCGTTCAGTTTACACAGGATTTTTTTAAGGAATCGTCCCATCCCTAGTTTAGACTGGGTTAGACTTTTTATAGTGTAGTAAATATTCTGCAGTAGCAGTATTTAATGTGTTGTATGTTTTTCAGATTAAAGGCCGTACGATCCGAGTGGACCACGTTAAAGATTACAAACCTCCCAAAGACCACGAGGACATCGACGACGTGACGAGGAGACTCCGAGAACAGGGCTGCGCCGTGACCGTGACCGAACCGGCGCCAGAGTCCGAGGACGAGTACATCGTTCCTGTGAAGAAGAGTAAGAAAGGTAAGACCAGAGAGATCCAGGGGGGTTCTACAGACCGGGATCCTAACCAAGGTTCTTTGGTTTCAGACAAAAAGGAGAAGAAAAAGAAGAAAGAGAAGAAGAAGAAAAAAGAGAAGGAGCAGCGTTCATCCTCGTCCTCTCCATCGCCCCCTGCTGGTCCTTCTGCTGGTCCTTCTGCTGTGAGAGTGAAAGAGGAGAAACACGACGCTGGATACGACAAATACCGACACAACCAGAGAGAAGGAGAACAACGGGAGAGCTATAGGCAGAGCAGAGAAGAAGAAGAAAGACGAGGCCCGGGTTCCAGGACCAGAGAAGAAGAAAAGGAGCGAGAAAAATGGAGAGATCCAGAGAGAAAATCTGAACAAACTGAGATGAGGAGGGACAGAAACGAGAATAAACAAGGAGAGAGGAGGGACAGGAGGGAGGAAGGAGACAGGGAGGAGAGGAGGAGGGAGGACACGAGGAGGGAGGAGGTGAGGAAACGAGAGAGGAATTATGAGGACAGATCTGAGAGACACAGAGACAGGAGCAGAGAGAGACACAGAGAAGACAGGAGGAGGGATGAGGACAGGAGGAGGGACAGAGACAGAGACAGGTCCAAACACTGACTGTAATGAAAATATCTAAATGTAATGTTTTGTTTTTTAATAAAGTTTTGTGAGTTTGTTTGAAATTTAAAGCAGAACTCAGTCACTTTTCTCCTGTAAATAAACTGTGAGTCTGTGATGGTTAAATGAGTAGTTGTGGGGTAAATGAAGCATCCTACAGCGCCCCCTGCTGTCTCGGGGCTGAATATGACACTAAGCCAACAACAAGCTCCAGAAGGATTTATTTCTGGATTTCTGTCACGGCAGAAAAACTTTGTACAGATACGAGGAGGAGAGAAGGAGAGTGAAGCTGAGCGAGGGTCACACAGGAGTCGCCTGGAACTTCCTCTGAACTGTAGGGGGCGCTACAGAGAGGAACACGAGGCTTTAAGCAACACTTAAAGCTCCCTGCACCCCTCTCTGTCCTGTTTTTCTTTTTAACCCTGTTCAAATGCCATCTCCTCAGAAACACAGCTGCAGTAGTATTCTGTCTGAGTAACCCTGTATGCTGAGGCACTGTCCTTCTCCAGAGCTGAAAACGCTCGGTCTCACAGCTCTACGTAGACACATGAAACCAGGAAGTGCTCCTGCGCGTTTCTAAAACCCAGACACCGTCACCGGACTCGTTCTGATCATTTCAGCCTTAAACCTCCGTCACTACGAAGCATCAGCTCACAAATCTGTTAGCATCATGTTGCTAACAGCTGTGCTAAATAGCCATTTTATGCTCTGTCTAGGCCCTGTTTGAGACTTTTTAATAAAGGAAGGACAGAGAGTTCTAAACTCTGACTAAACAGTGTCTCAGTTCATAATTAAATGTGACTTTACATAACTGAGCAAGACTCATAATATACTTTTATTCTTGAGTAAATTTTTGGATGATTTTATTTTTTCTTTTACTTGAGTAAAAGTTGAAATTGTCTCAGAAGTTAGAAGTATTTTTTGTCCTCTGTGGTGCAGTGGGCAGCATCTGACTGGGAAGGTTCTGGGTTTGAAACTGTGTTCACACTTGTCGTTTTTGGTTCGCTTCAATCAAACTCTGGTGAGCTTCCTGGGACAGAGTCCGCTTCATCTGAGCATCTCAGACTCAGGCGCCACCAAACAGAACTCTGGTCCTCCTGAGGTCACAGGTCTCTGCGCGGGGCGTTTTGAGCCCTGGAGCGCTCCTGGTCTGGTCCTGGTCTGGTCCTGGTCAGGTCCTGGTCTGGTCCTGGTCAGGTCCTGGTCTGGTCCTGGTCTGGTCCTGGTCAGGTCCTGGTCTGGTCCTGGTCAGGTCCTGGTCTGGTCCTGGTCTGGTCCTGGTCAGGTCCTGGTCAGGTCCTGGTCTGGTCCTGGTCAGGTCCTGGTCAGGTCCTGGTCAGGTCCTGGTCTGGTCCTGGTCAGGTCCTGGTCAGGTCCTGGTCTGGTCCTGGTCAGGTCCTGGTCAGGTCCTGGTCAGGTCCTGGTCTGGTCCTGGTCAGGTCCTGGTCAGGTCCTGGTCTGGTCCTGGTCAGGTCCTGGTCAGGTCCTGGTCTGGTCCTGGTCAGGTCCTGGTCTGGTCCTGGTCTGGTCCTGGTCTGGTCCTGGTCAGGTCCTGGTCAGGTCCTGGTCTGGTCCTGGTCAGGTCCTGGTCTGGTCCTGGTCTGGTCCTGGTCAGGTCCTGGTCTGGTCCTGGTCAGGTCCTGGTCTGGTCCTGGTCAGGTCCTGGTCAGGTCCTGGTCTGGTCCTGGTCAGGTCCTGGTCTGGTCCTGGTCTGGTCCTGGTAAAGTATGAATGTAATGTGGACTAAACTATGGACTAACGCCAGGGAGAGCTCTGTTTACCAAGGACAGAAAAGCATACGCTCACCTAACGTGAGGATAAGAAACAAATACAATCATACTGTAAATAAAATGTATTTTTAAGGTTGCTAACGTTAGCAAACAAATGGGAAACTCTGCTACAACAACACAGAGTTCATGTTAATCACAGAGGCCACAGCTGTGTTCAGATCCTGCTCTAAACCTAACACTTCATTAAATATGAATGAAAGTGCGCCGTATGATATTATTGGGATATATTCAGCTGAAGAGGCAGAGCGTTGACCAATCGATGAGCAGGATTTCTTCTTCACCAGTTTCTCTCAGTAAATACTGATGCACTGCCCCCTACAGGCCAGGTTTGTTACTGCTCCCTCAGTCAGTTCATCATCAACACAGGTGACCGTTGACATCATCCACACAGGTGACTGATGACGTCATCGACAGGTGACTAATGACGTCAACAGGTGACTAATGACATCATCAACACAGGTGAACGATGACATCAACACAGGCGACTGATGACATCATCAACACAGGCAACCGATGACATCATCGACAGGTGACTAATGACATCATCAACACAGGTGAACGATGACATCAACACAGGCGACCGATGACATCAACACAGGCGACCGATGACAACATCAAGACAGACGACTGATGACAACACAGGCGACCGATGACATCATCAACACAGGCGACCGATGACATCATCAACACAGGCGACCGATGACATCATCAACACAGGCGACTGATGACATCAACACAGGCGACCGATGACATCATCAACACAGGCGACCGATGACATCATCAACACAGGCGACTGATGACATCAACACAGGCGACCGATGACACCAACACAGGCGACCGATGACAACATCAACACAGGCGACCGATGACATCATCAACACAGGCGACCGATGACATCATTGACACAGGCAACCGATGACATCATCGACACAGGCGACCGATGACATCAACACAGGTGACCGATGACATCATCAACACAGGCGACCGATTACATCATCGACACAGGCGACCAATGACATCATCGACACAGGCGACCGATGACATCAACACAGGTGACCGATGACATCATCGACAGGTGACTAATGACGTCATCAACACAGGCGACCGATGACATCATCGACAGGTGACTAATGACATCATCAACACAGGCGACCGATGACATCAACACAGGTGACCGATGACATCATCGACAGGTGACTAATGACATCATCAACACAGGCGACCGATGACATCAACACAGGCGACCGATGACATCAACACAGGCGACCGATGACATCATCGACAGGTGACTAATGACGTCATCAACACAGGCGACCGATGACATCATCGACAGGTGACTAATGACATCATCAACACAGGCGACCGATGACATCAACACAGGCGACCGATGACATCATCGACAGGTGACTAATGACGTCATCAACACAGGCAACCGATGACATCAACACAGGTGACCGATGACATCATCGACAGGTGACTAATGACATCATCAACACAGGCGACCGATGACATCAACACAGGTGACCGATGACATCATCGACAGGTGACTAATGACGTCATCAACACAGGCGACCGATGACATCATCGACAGGTGACTAATGACATCATCAACACAGGCGACCGATGACATCAACACAGGTGACCGATGACATCATCGACAGGTGACTAATGACGTCATCAACACAGGCAACTGATGACATCAACACAGGTGACTAATGACATCAACACAGGTGACCGATGACATCAACACAGGTGACCGATGACATCAACACAGGCGACCGATGACATCATCGACAGGTGACTAATGACATCATCAACACAGGTGACCGATGACATCATCCACACAGGTGACCGATGACATCATCAACACAGGTGACCGATGACGTCGTCAACGTAGGTGACCGATGACATCATCAACACAGGTGACCGATGACATCATCGACACAGGTGACAAATGACATCATCGACAGGTGACTAATGACGTCATCAACGCAGGTGACTAATGACATCATCAACACAGGTGACCGATGACATCAACACAGGTGACCGATGACATCATCGACAGGTGACTAATGACGTCATCAACACAGGTGACCGATGACATCATCAACACAGGTGACCGATGACATCAACACAGGTGACCGATGACATCATCAACACAGGTGACCGATGACATCATCGACACAGGTGACCGATGACATCATCAACACAGGTGACCAATGACATCATCAACAGGTAACTAATGACATCATCAACACAGGTGACCGATGACATCATCGACACAGGTGACCGATGACGTCATCAACACAGGTGACCGATGACATCATCAACAGGTGACAAATGACATCATCAACACAGGTGACCGATGACATCAACACAGGTGACCGATGACATCATCAACACAAGGTGACCGATGACATCATCGACACAGGTGACCGATGACATCATCAACACAGGTGACCGATGACATTATCAACAGGTGACTAATGACATCATCAACACACGTGACCGATGACATCATTGACACAGGTGACCGATGACGTCATCAACACAGGTGACCGATGACATCATCAACAGGTGACTAATGAAATCATCAACACAGGTGACCGATGACATCATCGACAGGTGACTAATGACATCATCAACACAGGTGACCGATGACATCATCAACACAGGTGACCGATGACATCATCGACACAGGTGACTGATGACATCATCAACACAGGTGACCGATGACATCATCAACAGGTGACTAATGACGTCATCAACACAGGTGACCGATGACGTCGTCAACGCAGGTGACTGATGCCATCATCAACACAGGTGACCGATGACATCATCGACACAGGTGACAAATGACATCATCGACAGGTGACTAATTATGTCATCAACACAGGTGACCGATGACATTATCAACAGGTGACTAATGACATCATCAACACAGGTGACCGATGACATCAACACAGGTGACCGATGACATCATCGACAGGTGACTAATGACGTCATCAACACAGGTGACCGATGACATCATCAACACAGGTGACCAATGACATCATCAACACAGGTGACCGATGACATCATCAACACAGGTGACCGATGACATCATCGACAGGTGACTAATGACATCATCAACACAGGTGACCGATGACGTCGTCAACGCAGGTGACCGATGACATCATCAACACAGGTGACAGATGACGTCGTCGACGCAGGTGACCGATGACATCATGAACACAGGTGGCTAATGACGTCATCAACACAGGTGACCGATGACGTTGTCAACGCAGGTGACCGATGACATCATCAACACAGGTGACCGATGACATCATCGACAGGTGACTAATGACGTCATCAACACAGGTGACCGATGACATCATCAACACAGGTGACCGATGACATCATCAACACAGGTGACCGATGACATCATCAACAGGTGACTAATGATGTCATCAACACAGGTGACCGATGACGTCGTCAACGCAGGTGACCAATGACATCATCAACACAGGTGACCGATGACATCATCAACACAGGTGACCGATGACATCATCAACAGGTGACTAATGATGTCATCAACACAGGTGACCGATGACGTCGTCAACGCAAGTGACCGATGACATCATCAACACAGGTGACCGATGACATCATCGACAGGTGACTAATGACGTCGTACGCAGGTGACCGATGACATCATCAACAGGTGACCTATGACATTGTTGACGCAGGCTACCGATGACATCATCGACACAGGCGACCAATGACGTCACCTACACAGGTGCGGACCTCCTCCTGCAGACTCGGTGCAGACTCGGTGCAGACTCGGTGCAGACTCGGTGCAGACTCGGTGCAGACTGTGCTTCAGTGTGAACAGAGCCTGAGAGAAGAAGAAGACCAGGGCCCAGTTTCCTGAATCTGTGGAGCTCTGGGGGCAGGGCCTGTGCTGTTTAATATTCACATTGCTCATTTGCATATTCATACAGGGAACAGGACTGTATTTAGGAACTCGGATCAGACCCGGTTCTGTCAGACTCAGAGCTGACACGTGGTTAGTTTCATCAGGACTTCCTCTGGACCAGGTAAGAGCCTCAGTACAGCTCAGTAGGACTCTGTAAGACTCTGTAGGACTCTGTAAGACTCTGTAAGACTCTGTAGAACTCTGTAAGACTCTGTAGGACTCTGTAAGACTCTGTAAGACTCTGTGGGACTCTGTAGGACTCTGAAGGACTCTGTAGGACTTTGTAAGACTCTGTAAGACTCTGTGGGACTCTGTAGGACTCTGAAGGACTCTGTAGGACTCTGTAAGACTCTGTAAGACTCTGTGGGACTCTGTAGGACTCTGAAGGACTCTGTAGGACTCTGTAAGACTCTGTAAGACTCTGTGGGACTCTGTAGGACTCTGAAGGACTCTGTAGGACTCTGAAGGACTCTGTAGGACTCTGTAAGACTCTGTAAGACTCTGTGGGACTCTGTAGGACTCTGAAGGACTCTGTAGGACTCTGTAAGACTCTGTAAGACTCTGTAGGACTCTGTAGGACTCTGAAGGACTCTGAAGGACTCTGTAGGACTCTGTAAGACTCTGTAAGACTCTGTGGGACTCTGTAGGACTCTGAAGGACTCTGTAGGACTCTGTAAGACTCTGTAGGACTCTGTAGGACTCTGTAAGACTCTGTAGGACTCTGTGGGACTCTGTTGCCTTAAAACAGCTTCATTCCACCTTGAAAAACCCCGGCCACGTCCCGCTGAAGGCAGAATGTGACAGTTGCTCATATCTCTGAGTTAGTGTAACCTGCTCCTTTAAACTACTCTATAAAAACTATTTCAGAACACTTTTGGATCATATTTCTGTGGCAGGTCAGGCCTGTCCTTTACATTGGCAGATAAACTGTATAAAAATGACAATATTACCCAGATGTTTATATTTAATGCAGATTTTCCTGATGTTTCTTTAAAGAACTGGGCTGAACAATGCTGCTGTGTGGAAAAACACTGGACACAAACAGGAGTTCATGTATTTGTTTTTATTTTAACACTCTCACATTTAATGCAGTGACTGTTATATACTTTACTCATTTTCTGTTGAGGGTTAATAACAATAATAACAATAATACAGTTGTTTATTAAATGTGTAAAGTTGTCCTCTGTGTTCTTTTCCTCATAAACGATGGATTTGAGTGAACTCCTGACGCTAAACAATTTAAAGTTTTAGTGAATATTTTAAAGTATACAAGAAACTAATGTCACATCTGGTTTTATGAACAGACAGGGATTTATCAAACAGCGGTGGAAGAAGTACTCCATTTTTTTACTTCAGTAAAAGTACACATAAAAGAGCAAACATTTACTCAAAAGTAAAAGTATCATCTTAGAATTTCTTCTTACGTAAAAGTATAAAAATACTTTCTTTCAAATGTACTTGTGAGAAAAAGTAAGTACTGCCTCTGTTATACTGAAGTACTGTTATACTGAAGTACTGCATCTGTACTGCATCTGTTATACTGAAGTACTGCATCTGTTATACTAAAGTACTGTGTCTGTTCTACTGAAGTACTGTGATACTGAAATACTGTGTGTCTACAATGACACCATGGCTTTAAACCAAAACTCAAAATACTTTTTACTTCAAACCAACTTAGAAATGTAATGGAGTAAAAGTAAAAGTACTCCTTATAAAATTTAGTACTGATACATGAAAAATGTACTTAAATAAAATAACTGAGTACTTTTACTTTGTTATATTCCAGCACTGTTATCAAATACAGGCAGGATAAAGAGTAAAAAGTGTATCTCTGTGCTGTCACTTCTTTTAAAACATGTTATTTTGTTTAAATTAATATTTTTCTTTCTTTAATCCTGATGAATTACTGTAGAATAAATCTGAGAAACATAGTTTTCAAGTTTTTTGTTTTGGTTCTGGTCCAGTTTCTCCTGAACACGAGGCTTTTACTAAAACAAAGAGCCCTGCAGCGTTCAGTTTGATGCAGTCTGTGTCAGATTTAAATCAGAAATATTCAGCAGCTCGTCCTCGTCCTTCACTGCATCCTGAGGCGTTTACAGAGGGATTATTCTGAGCCCAGTTTATTGAACGTTTCACTCATCGTTTACAGCAGAAATGTGATTTTGTTGTTGTGTGTTTTCTATTTTACTGCGAGAGACTCAGATCCATAATCCTCCCTCTGTTTTCTGGAACAGGTTACAACATCAACCCAGAGTTAAAACTGAATATTATTATATTATTATATTATTATATTATTATATTATTATATTATTATATTATTATATTATTATATTACACTGACAGAGCCATCTCTCACAGAATGTTTAGTTCATGTTAGTCCTGAAAAACCTTTTGCTTTAGACCTGGTTTAGACCTGGTTTAGTCCTTGTTAAGACCTGGTTTAGACCTGGTTTAGTCCTGGTTTAGACCTTGTTTAGACCTGGTTTAGACCTGGTTTAGTCCTTGTTAAGACCTGATTTAGACCTGGTTTAGTCCTGGTTTAGACCTTGTTTAGACCTGGTTTAGACCTGGTTTAGTCCTTGTTAAGACCTGATTTAGACCTGGTTTAGACCTGGTTTAGACCTGGTTTAGTCCTTGTTAAGACCTGGTTTAGACCTGGTTTAGACCTGGTTTAGACCTGGTTTAGTCCTGGTTTAGACCTGGTTTAGACCTTGTTTAGACCTGGTTTAGACCTGGTTTAGTCCTGGTTTAGACCTGGTTAAGACTTGGTTTAGACCTGGTTTAGACCTGGTTTAGTCCTGGTTTAGACCTTGTTTAGACCTGGTTTAGACCTGGTTTAGACCTTGTTAAGACCTGGTTTAGACCTGGTTTAGACCTGGTTTAGTCCTTGTTAAGACCTGGTTTAGACCTGGTTTAGACCTGGTTTAGACCTGGTTTAGTCCTGGTTTAGACCTGGTTTAGACCTGGTTTAGACCTGGTTTAGACCTTGTTTAGAGCTGGTTTAGACCTTGTTTAGACCTGGTTAAGACTTGGTTTAGACCTGGTTTAGTCCTGGTTTAGACCTGGTTTAGACCTGATTTAAACCTGGTTTAGACCTGGTTTAGTCCTGGTTTAGACCTGGTTTAGACCTGATTTAGACCTGGTTTAGACCTGGTTTAGACCTGGTTTAGTCCTTGTTAAGACCTGGTTTAGACCTGGTTTAGACCTGGTTTAGACCTGGTTTAGACCTTGTTTAGACCTGGTGTAGACCTGGTTAAGACTTGGTTTAGACCTGGTTAAGACTTGGTTTAGACCTGGTTTAGTCCTGGTTTAGACCTGGTTTAGACCTGATTTAGACCTGGTTTAGACCTGGTTTAGACCTGGTTTAGTCCTGGTTTAGACCTTGTTTAGACCTGGTTTAGACCTTGTTTAGACCTGGTTAAGACTTGGTTTAGACCTGGTTTAGTCCTGGTTTAGACCTGGTTTAGACCTGATTTAGACCTGGTTTAGACCTGGTTTAGACCTGGTTAAGACCTGGTTTAATCCTTGTTTAGACCTGGTTTAGACCTGGTTTAGACCTGGTTTAGTCCTGGTTTAGACCTGGTTTAGACCTGGTTTAGTCCTGGTTAAGACCTGGTTTAATCCTTGTTTAGACCTGGTTTAGACCTGGTTTAGACCTGGTTTAGACCTGGTTTAGTCCTTGTTAAGACTTGGTTAAGACCTGGTTTAGACCTAGTTTAGACCTTGTTTAGACCTGGTTTAGTCCTGGTTTAGACCTGGTTTAGTCCTTGTTAAGACCTGGTTAAGACTTGGTTAAGACCTGGTTTAGACCTGGTTTAGACCTTGTTTAGACCTGGTTTAGTCCTGGTTTAGTCCTGGTTTAGACCTGGTTTAGACCTGGTTTAGTCCTTGTTAAGACCTGGTTAAGACTTGGTTAAGACCTGGTTTAGACCTGGTTTAATCCTTGTTTAGACCTGGTTTAGTCCTGGTTTAGACCTGGTTTAGACCTGGTTTAGACCTGGTTTAGACCTGGTTTAGTCCTTGTTAAGACCTGGTTTAGACCTGGTTTAGTCCTTGTTAAGACCTGGTTTAGACCTGGTTTAGACCTGGTTTAGACCTGGTTTAGTGCTGGTTTAGACCTGGTTTAGACCTGGTTTAGACCTTGTTTAGACCTGGTTTAGACCTGGTTTAGTCCTGGTTTAGACCTGGTTAAGACTTGGTTTAGACCTGGTTTAGACCTGGTTTAGTCCTGGTTTAGACCTTGTTTAGACCTGGTTTAGACCTGGTTTAGACCTTGTTAAGACCTGGTTTAGACCTGGTTTAGTCCTTGTTAAGACCTGGTTTAGACCTGGTTTAGACCTGGTTTAGACCTGGTTTAGTCCTGGTTTAGACCTGGTTTAGACCTGGTTTAGTCCTTGTTAAGACTTGGTTAAGACTTGGTTAAGACCTGGTTTAGACCTGGTTTAGACCTGGTTTAGACCTGGTTTAGACCTGGTTTAGACCTGGTTTAGACCTGGTTTAGTCCTTGTTACGACTTGGTTAAGACCTGGTTTAGACCTAGTTTAGACCTGGTTTAGACCTGGTTTAGTCCTGGTTTAGTCCTGGTTTAGACCTGGTTTAGACCTGGTTTAGTCCTTGTTAAGACTTGGTTAAGACCTGGTTTAGACCTAGTTTAGACCTTGTTTAGACCTGGTTTAGTCCTGGTTTAGACCTGGTTTAGTCCTTGTTAAGACCTGGTTAAGACTTGGTTAAGACCTGGTTTAGACCTGGTTTAGACCTGGTTAAGACTTGGTTTAGACCTGGTTTAGTCCTGGTTTAGACCTGGTTTAGACCTGATTTAGACCTGATTTAGACCTGGTTTAGACCTGATTTAGACCTGGTTTAGTCCTTGTTAAGACCTGGTTTAGACCTGGTTTAGACCTGGTTAAGACTTGGTTTAGACCTGGTTTAGTCCTGGTTTAGACCTGGTTTAGACCTGATTTAGACCTGGTTTAGACCTGGTTTAGACCTGGTTTAGTCCTGGTTTAGACCTTGTTTAGACCTGGTTTAGACCTTGTTTAGACCTGATTTAGACCTGATTTAGACCTGGTTTAGACCTGGTTAAGACCTGGTTTAATCCTTGTTTAGACCTGGTTTAGACCTGGTTTAGACCTGGTTTAGTCCTGGTTTAGACCTGGTTTAGACCTGGTTTAGTCCTGGTTAAGACCTGGTTTAATCCTTGTTTAGACCTGGTTTAGACCTGGTTTAGACCTGGTTTAGACCTGGTTTAGACCTGGTTTAGTCCTTGTTAAGACTTGGTTAAGACCTGGTTTAGACCTAGTTTAGACCTTGTTTAGACCTGGTTTAGTCCTGGTTTAGACCTGGTTTAGTCCTTGTTAAGACCTGGTTAAGACTTGGTTAAGACCTGGTTTAGACCTGGTTTAGACCTTGTTTAGACCTGGTTTAGACCTGGTTTAGACCTGGTTTAGACCTGGTTTAGACCTGGTTTAGTCCTTGTTACGACTTGGTTAAGACCTGGTTTAGACCTAGTTTAGACCTGGTTTAGTCCTGGTTTAGTCCTGGTTTAGTCCTGGTTTAGACCTGGTTTAGACCTGGTTTAGTCCTTGTTAAGACTTGGTTAAGACCTGGTTTAGACCTAGTTTAGACCTTGTTTAGACCTGGTTTAGTCCTGGTTTAGACCTGGTTTAGTCCTTGTTAAGACCTGGTTAAGACTTGGTTAAGACCTGGTTTAGACCTGGTTTAGACCTGGTTTAGACCTGGTTTAGACCTGGTTTAGACCTGGTTTAGACCTGGTTTAGTCCTTGTTAAGACTTGGTTAAGACCTGGTTTAGACCTAGTTTAGACCTTGTTTAGACCTGGTTTAGTCCTGGTTTAGACCTGGTTTAGTCCTTGTTAAGACCTGGTTAAGACTTGGTTAAGACCTGGTTTAGACCTGGTTTAGACCTTGTTTAGACCTGGTTTAGACCTGGTTTAGACCTGGTTTAGACCTGGTTTAGACCTGGTTTAGACCTTGTTACGACTTGGTTAAGACCTGGTTTAGACCTAGTTTAGACCTTGTTTAGACCTGGTTAAGACTTGGTTTAGACCTGGTTTAGTCCTGGTTTAGACCTGGTTTAGACCTGGTTTAGACCTGATTTAGACCTGGTTTAGACCTGGTTTAGACCTGGTTTAGTCCTTGTTAAGACCTGGTTTAGACCTGGTTTAGACCTGGTTTAGACCTGGTTAAGACTTGGTTTAGACCTGGTTTAGTCCTGGTTTAGACCTGGTTTAGACCTGGTTTAGACCTGGTTTAGACCTGGTTTAGACCTGGTTTAGTCCTGGTTTAGACCTTGTTTAGACCTGGTTTAGACCTTGTTTAGACCTGATTTAGACCTGATTTAGACCTGGTTTAGACCTGGTTAAGACCTGGTTTAATCCTTGTTTAGACCTGGTTTAGACCTGGTTTAGTCCTGGTTTAGACCTGGTTTAGTCCTGGTTAAGACCTGGTTTAATCCTTGTTTAGACCTGGTTTAGACCTGGTTTAGACCTGGTTTAGACCTGGTTTAGTCCTTGTTAAGACTTGGTTAAGACCTGGTTTAGACCTAGTTTAGACCTTGTTTAGACCTGGTTTAGTCCTGGTTTAGACCTGGTTTAGTCCTTGTTAAGACCTGGTTAAGACTTGGTTAAGACCTGGTTTAGACCTGGTTTAGACCTGGTTTAGACCTGGTTTAGACCTGGTTTAGACCTGGTTTAGTCCTTGTTACGACTTGGTTAAGACCTGGTTTAGACCTAGTTTAGACCTGGTTTAGACCTGGTTTAGTCCTGGTTTAGTCCTGGTTTAGACCTGGTTTAGACCTGGTTTAGTCCTTGTTAAGACTTGGTTAAGACCTGGTTTAGACCTAGTTTAGACCTTGTTTAGACCTGGTTTAGTCCTGGTTTAGACCTGGTTTAGTCCTTGTTAAGACCTGGTTAAGACTTGGTTAAGACCTGGTTTAGACCTAGTTTAGACCTTGTTTAGACCTGGTTTAGTCCTGGTTTAGACCTGGTTTAGACCTGGTTTAGAGCTGGTTTAGACCTGGTTTAGACCTGGTTTAGACCTGGTTTAGTCCTGGTTTAGACCTGGTTTAGACCTGGTTTAGACCTGGTTTAGTCCTGGTTTAGACCTGGTTTAGACCTGGTTTAGACCTGGTTTAGACCTGGTTTAGACCTGGTTTAGTCCTGGTTTAGACCTGGTTTAGTCCTGGTTTAGACCTGGTTTAGACCTGGTTTAGACCTGCTTTAGTCCCGGTCTCTGTCCTGTCCTCAGATGCAGAACTCGTCTCCCGTCCTGGACCCGGTGGTGTTTGAGTTGGAGGGCTTCCACGTCGCGCCCGGTTACGGCCCCTTCCTCTTCCTGTTGGTGCTGTGTAACTTCCTGTTGGTCGTCGCGGGAAACGGGGCGGTGCTGGTCATCGTGGCGATGGATCGGCGGCTGCACCGGCCCATGTTCGTGCTGGTGCTGAACCTGGCGCTGGCCGACCTGCTCGGGGCCGCCGCCGTCTGCCCCGACCTCATGACGCACCTCCTGTTCGCCGACCGGCCAATCGGCTACCGGTCCATCAGCCACGCCCGCGCCCTGGCCCAGGCCTTCGCCGTGCACACGTACGGGGCCGCGGTGCAGACGGTCCTCGCCGCCATGGCCTACGACAGGTGAGGCAGAGTACCGGCCTTCAGGTGGCCCCAGGGAGAGGCACCAGAAGGTTCTCCCACTGGGGACTCCAATGTTCTACTGAGGGACTTCAGCGCTCACAGTGACACCTGGAGGAGCGTTACCTGGAGGAGCGTTACCTGGAGGAGCGTTACCTGGAGGAGCATTACCAGGAGCGTTACCAGGAGGAGTGTTACCTGGAGGAGCGTTACCTGGAGGAAGGTTACCTGGAGGAACGTTACCAGGAGGAGTGTTACCTGGAGGAGCGTTACCTGGAGGAACGTTACCTGGAGGAGCGTTACCTGGAGGAGCGTTACCAGGAGGAGCGTTACCTGGAGGAGCGTTACCTGGAGGAACGTTACCTGGAGGAGCGTTACCAGGAGGAGCGTTACCTGGAGGAGCGTTACCTGGAGGAGCATTACCAGGAGCGTTACCAGGAGGAGCGTTACCTGGAGGAGCGTTACCTGGAGGAGCGTTACCTGGAGGAACGTTACCTGGAGGAGCGTTACCTGGAGGAGCGTTACCTGGAGGAGCGTTACCTGGAGGAGCGTTACCTGGAGGAGCGTTACCTGGAGGAGCGTTACCTGGAGGAGCGTTACCTGGAGGAGCGTTACCTGGAGGAGCGTTACCTGGAGGAGTGTTACCTGGAGGAGCGTTACCTGGAGGAACGTTACCTGGAGGAGCGTTACCTGGAGGAGCGTTACCTGGAGGAGCGTTACCTGGAGGAGCGTTACCTGGAGGAGCGTTACCTGGAGGAGCGTTACCTGGAGGAGCGTTACCTGGAGGAGCGTTACCTGAAGGAACGTCCTCCCCGAGCTGAACCCCAGCGGTGTTCTGTTGTTGGACTTCTGTGCAGCCACAGTTTTCCATAACAAACACCAGGTTCAAGAACAAGGTGTCCATCAGTGGCAGCAGGACGCCCTCAGCTGGAGGTCGATGATCAACTTTGTTGTCGTGTCCTCTGACCTTCGGCCGTGTGTCTTGGACACTCAGGAGAAGAGAGGGGCTGAGCTGTTACTGAGCGCCCCCTGGTGGTGAGGTGGATCCACTGGCAGAGGAGGAAGCTGGACAGACTCAGGCCCAAACGTCCTGTGAGGTCTGTTGGGAACATCTGGCTGAGCCTCTGTCAGCGCGGTCTTCAACTCCCACCTCCAGGAGATCTTCAACCAGATCCTGAGGGAGGCTGGAGACATGGAGTCTGAGTGGACCATGTTCTCTGCCTCTGTTGTCGATGCAGCTGGTTGGAGCTGTGGCTGTAAGGTCTCTGGTGCCTGTCGTGGCGGCAACCCCCGAACCCGGTGGTGGACAGTGAAGTAAGGGATGCTGTCAGGCTGAAGAAGGAGTGCTATGGAGCCTGGCTGTGGGACTCCTGAGGCAGCTGACCGGTACCGGCAGGACAAGCTGCTGCCCGGGCGGCTGTGGAGGCAAAAACTCAGGTCTGGGAGGAGTTCAAGGAGGCCACGGAGGAGGAGGAGGTCGGCCTCAAAGAAACAACACTGTTGGTGAATTCCACCGACATGACTTCTGCAGAGGAAGCAGAGGCTGGGGACTCAGAGGTGGACTCGTCCTACTCCCAAACTGAAGTCACTGAGGCCACAGAGCTCCTCAGTGGCACCGGGGCTGGATGAGATCCTGAGTCCCTCAGGTCTCTGGAGGTTGTGGGTTGACGCACTGTCTCTGCGATGATGTTGTCCCGCTGGCTTCATCAAGCCAGGACCTTCAGCCTGCTCTGGTTCTGACCCGGTTCTGGTCTCTCCTCAGATATGTGGCAGTCTGTGAGCCGCTGCGGTACCACTGCATTGTGACCCCGGTCCGGTTGTTCTGGTTGTGTTTCTGGTCCTGGCTCTCGGCTTTGGTCCTGATCGGGGTTCTGTTCGTACTTCACCTCGGGACCCGGTTCTGTGGGACTCTGATCCAACACGTTTACTGCAGCAACAGAGGGATCCTCCAGCTGGCCTGCGAGCCCACACCGGCCAACAACATCTACGGTACTGGTTTAGTCCTGGTTTAGACCTGGTTTAGACCTGGTTTAGACCTAGTTTAGTCCTGGTTTAGACCTGGTTTAGACCTGGTTTAGACCTGGTTTAGACCTGGTTTAGTCCTGGTTTAGTCCTGGTTTAGTCCTGGTTTAGTCCTGGTTTAGACCTGGTTTAGTCCTGGTTTAGTCCTGGTTTAGTCCTGGTTTAGTCCTGGTTTAGTCCTGGTTTAGACCTGGTTTAGTCCTGGTTTAGTCCTGGTTTAGTCCTGGTTTAGTCCTGGTTTAGACCTGGTTTAGTCCTGGTTTAGTCCTGGTTTGAGTCCAGGTCTGGTTCTAGTCCATGTCTCTGTGTTTTTTTCAGGTTTGGTGATGACGTACTTTGTCAGCACCAGTGTCTTCCTCATCATCGCCTTCTCCTACGTGAAGATCCTGCTGGCCGCGCTGGGACGGGGCGGCCTGGACCTGGCCCAGTCCCGGTCTAAGGCGGTCCAGACCTGCGCCTCTCACCTGGCGGTCTACGTCCTGTACAGCGTGTCCACCTTCATCATCGTGGTCTCATACCGCTTCCCGGCGCTCGCCCCGAACATCAAGAAGCTCTTCAGCATCCTCTTCATCCTCGTGCCGCCCGCCCTGAACCCGATCATCTACGGCCTGGGCAGCCGGGAGCTGCGCGGCGCCATCAGCAGGCGGCTGCGGCGCGTCGCAGCCAAGAGCCGGGGGTAGGGCTGGGGTCGGGACATGACGTTACCCAGTTATTCTCCAGTGCCCTACAGTAATCTAAATATAATGGTAATGATAATGATGGCACAGATGTCCAGTGTAAACAAATAAAGAGTAGCATTAACAGTTTTTGTCCTGTTTGTGTTACTGTGAGCCACATGTGTCCCAGATGTGAGGGAAACCTGTTTAAATGAAATATTAGTTTTACTGATAACAATGCTACAGCTGAGTTATTCACAATTAAAAATATATTTTACATAATGGCCAAGTTGTTTTTGTTTACATTCTTTGTTTTGGTTCTAAAACTGCATCAGGGATCGTCCAATCAGAAAAGAGACCTGTGTTTTGATTCAGACTGCAGTACTGTTTTAAACAAGTGCTGGGGTTTACAGGAGCTTTAAAGAAAGTAGAACGGTGGCAGCACAGCGGCAGAGTGGTTAGCACTCCTGCCTCACAGCAAGAAGGTCCCGGGTTGGATTCCTGGCTAATAAAGATATTTCTGGTATTAACATTTTTTTCCCACATGAATATAAATAAACACTACCTAGAAAATGATCCTATTTAATACAAGGAGGTGTGTATCAATGTAGTTGTATCATACACTGATATAGTAACTGCATAGATTCACCTCTGGTTAGAATGTTACATTAGTTAAAGATTTAATACAAAACCATGTCGCTGATGGATAAGACGATGAAATTATTACTGTTCATCTCAGAGACGCTGGGAGTGGAGAGCGGAGGGTTAATGCTGAGAAAGGAAAAGGTTTCTGTACGAGCTGCGCTGCCTCAGTGAAGCTAACGCTTCCTGAGCAGACACGGAGCTAACGTTACTCAGAGGAGGAGCTGTAGACTGACCATCCTCTCACCTGGAGACCAGATAACTACCTGAGGTGTTCCTCCTCCCTCTCCTCGCCTGCAGGTTCGTGTGTGTGACAGTCGCTCTGTAGTCAGTGCTGCGGGGAGCACTGCTGGCCTCCTGAGCTCATCTCTAAACCACAGAAGGTGAACATGTGGGTTTTTCTAAAGCTACCACGTTCCACCGCTGCAAGGAACCGTCACTCGAGCCTGACTCAGGTTTTTGTTAGAGCAGAGGCTGAGCTATACTTCAGTTTATTTTTATAATCAAAATTCATTTGGACATGTCATATTTCCAGGTGTTATTATGAGCTTATGCTGTACCTTTAATGCCACACACCACGGTGTTGGGTCAAATATAATTACTGCAGTGTAAATTCTCTCACTGCGACAACTCGAGTTGCATCCATTGATTTAAAGTTTCCATTCATAAAGAATGTACTAACCCGGGAAAAATAACACGACAGACATTTAGTGCTGCTGTCGATCCAAGTTTGTCATCAGTTTGCCATCTGTGCACAGAATAGTTTCTAATTTTTGTAAGCGTTTATGAACCACAGCCTACAGTCCGAGGTCTGTGGGAGGAGTTTGTGACATCGATCGCCTTGGCGCCAGGTAAATCGTCCAAACTATGGCATAGTTTGGCCATCCCGCCTTGTGGATGCCTGATCCCGTCAGACCTCAGAAGCTAAGCAGGGCAGGGCCTGGTCAGTTCCTGGATGGGAGACCGCTGGGGAACACCAGGAAGCCGGTGTGAGTGAGTGAGGGGGGACTACGGAGGGAAATTAGCTCTGAGCTATATCCGGTGGACTTACGGCACTTGCTGCTGTTCATTAATACACACTGTCCCATATAAATAAATAAATAAATAAATAGGTCCCTTTTCACTAAACTGTACAGGTCATATCCAGAGTTATCTCCTCTGTGCATGTCCAGCTGATGGTTTAAAGTTTACTCTGATGAATAATGCCATGTTCTGAACCAGTTTTTATCACTTCACGTCGCCATCATCTCGGTCTCGTGACTGAAACCCAGCTATAGGAATTTACACATTTGACACATTTCTGTATATGCACACGGTCTTTTGGCTTTTCTCTGGGGGATGCCCTTCCTTATACAACCCACTTCATTTATCTAGGCTTGGGGTTAGCTGGATTACTCCAATGGACTGGAATCAAATGATTACACAAATATAAGCTCTTACAACCAGGCTCTAATCCAACATAACAAACAAGACGAGAGACACGGGTGAAAGATTCAGCACATTTATTCAGCAAAAATATGAAAATAACACAGCTCTGCTGTGTGAGTCCTGAGGCCGTGCAGGTGGAGCTGTGTGAGTGGGCAGTGTTGGAGCTGAAACAGCAGAGAGCAGGTGTCCCGGTGTGCAGCCCAGAGCAGCGGCGTCAGTGGAGACGGAGCAGAGGGCTTCAGGCGGGATGCCACAGGGCCCAGGTCGGCCCCAAGGAGCTTCCTCAAAACACAGAGGAATTAGGGAGGACATAATATTATACTGGGGCCATTTAGTCCTCTGTCCCCCGTCCAACTTATTCAGATGAAGTCCCTTTTTTCATTGGAGCTCAGTGGATCTTATAAAAAGAGAGATTCAAGTTAAGAACAACGCGGTCAGGTCAGTGTTCCTGCTGTAAAATGTGGAATAAATGTTTGTGGGGGTAAATATGTGGTTGGTGTTTGAGGACAGGCCTCTCCTGGAGCTGGGAGCTGCTGTTGGTGCTGGATGGTTTTGAGAAAATGCAGACTGAGAGCTTTGATTTTTGCCGTTCCATGTTTTTTATTTCAATGAATAAAATCTCAATAGAAACATTACTTTAGAAAATGTGTGTTTTGTGATAAAAACAGCACATCATATTTTTTATAGACCCTGGTTTTGATGTGTAAAGTGTAAAGTTGCAGTGCATTTGTTTTCCACCCCTGCACCAATAGACTGACCCATCTGGGCAACCAATCACAGAGCCCCATTTCAGTGCCACAATCACCTGATCACGTGAAAAAGGAGGAAGCAGAATCAAGGACGTGTGTCGTGTTGGAGCCGCTGTGGGACGATGAGGAGGATACGGATCATACTCCGCTGAGTAAAGATGTTCCCAGACTGCCTCCTCTGACTGAGATTTGGCTCAGCCTTGTCGACCGACGGCTGCAAATTTACCCAGTTATTCTTGACTACACTCATATGAAATACACTGTGAAAAAATTGCTTTTTTCAAAGTGCTTTGAATACTTAAGTATTTTTGATAGCACATACTTAAGTACTTTAACTCTTGTCATAATTTGAGTGAGTGACTTTTACTTGTACTGGAATAGTATGTAGTAGTCTCCACCAATGGTAGTACTCTTAGGGCCAGATTTATCAAAGGTTAGCTGCACGCTAACTGAATAAGATGCGCTAAAATTGGAGCAAACCCAGACGCAGTGAGATTTGCGTGTCTTACAGGAGCAGAGCAGATTTTGCTCCTATGACCTAATGAATCTGTAAACTGAGGCGTTCTTCCCAGAGTGCGCAAAATGGAAGGTGGAGAAAATGCAAATTCATTCATTTACCGCCCGCAGTATTATTTATCAAGGCTCACCATGACTTTGCGTGCGAAAATAGCGTATAAATGTAGCACGTTGGAGAAGGACGTGCTAATCTTTTGCACAGATTTGGCTGCTGTGATTCGTGTGAGACGAAGGAGAAGAAATGAACAAATACGTAGGGTTAGAGTTTGCAGATCTATTTGCCATGATGGAGGAAAAAATTATTCACCAGCACTTTCAGCTCTTCTTAGTTAAATTTTTGCTTCCGTTTGTGTTCCACTTCCGCACCTTCCATGACGCAAAACAATACATGCAACGATGCCGTTTAAATAGCTCCGCCCCCTCTGTTTGCACTGTCACCGGCCACGCAGTTTGTCTTAAGTAATTCACGCGCAACACAAACATTATTAGCGGCTGCATATTTTCTCACTGCACTCGCAGTTTAGCACCCGTCTTAGTAAATATGGGCCTTAGTTTGGTTTTCTTCTGTCTATCACTTCCCATCATTACCATGTAATTACAGACTTAAAATAAAAGTAAAAATAGTATGGACTTTATCTTGTATTAGAAGAAAACTGTTTAATGTCACACTGAGCAGAACTCACCAAACAGACTCCCGTCACCGACCGCTTCAATGCCATGCCATGATGAATGGTTATTGGCCTGGTGTGTCCCAGCCTTTATACAGACTTCCAACCAGTCTCCTTAAAGATGTTTCTGACTCTGCTGGGCCTTGTATTTGAAATGAGATAAATGTCTCTGTTATATCGCAATATGTGTCCCGAGTGCCAGACCATTGGTGCAAAAGTAAGCCTCTCTTCTGAGTTTCATCCCCAGGCCAAAGGCTTCCCTTTGTTGTGTAGCAGCCCAGAATAGATTAGACTGGAGTTTGTAGCTTCCCTGAGTAAGAGAATGCTCATAATTCTCTCCCTACTTCAGCCCCTTGTGTATCTCCATTTGAATGTGCACTTGGATATCTTTGTTTCCACAGCAGAAAGAAGATATTGCAGAACCATCAAAACATTTTCACCGATGCCAGGGAATCTTACTCCTTCCTTTAAGGTCCGACATGTTTTGGATTGATTCTTTGCATGTCTGTTTTTGTACCAACCTATTGTTCTGGGTGTGGCTACTCCAGTGCACTAACCCTGACAGGAATCAAAAATTGACTGTGCTACAAGAAGAGCAGCCACTCCTCACCAGTTTGTTGTACTGCCACTACAGTACCAGCTTTTGGCTCCTCTGGTACTCACGTTACAGCAGCACTTAAGGTTAGGTTGTGATTTTAATTTTATCTGTTTTGTTTCTTGAGCTCTGTCATTTGTCTGGTGGCCGTACGAGGCAGGCACATACCCATGACTCGTGGTTTTTGTGCTAGTCATGGCAATTTGTTCAGTCTGAGCTGCTTTCATTTTGTGTTTCATATTTAGATTTTATTTTTTGTTACAGAATTGTTTTATTGTTTAACTTTCCATTCCTGTACTTCATGAAATGATCAAGAAGGAACTGTCTATCTTTTCAGATCAAGGTGAGTGTATGTGTTGCATGTATTTTCTGCTTGACCATTTTCCAGACCGGTCCAACAGGTTATTTCAGCAGTCTTAGCTGCTGCTCTTTATTTACCTTTTATATTTTGTCTTACAGTTAAAGACTTTTTCTCTCAATCTTAAGTATCTTATGAAACTTGGGCTTAAGGCTCGTTGTGCTCTTCTCTCTCCTACAGGTACCTTCAGACTTGAAAAATGTGCGCTGCAAATAGTGGTCCTGTAAAACTGAAAACTCTGAGAGTGGCCATGCTGGGTCTGCCTGGGTCAGGGAAGAGCTCCTCTGCAAACACCATAGTGGGACAAAGGTTTAGAGCCAGTTGTGGTTTTAACTGTGTAAGCACTCAAATGAGTAGTGCAACTGCTCGAGTCGACGGTCGAGAGGTCACTGTGATGGACACTCCTGGCTTCAGCCGAAGAATTTTAAATTCACAGCAGCTATTTGATCAAACCATGGAACTGCTTCAAGGTCCTGGTTTACACGCCTTTCTTGCCATAGTCCGAATAGGCAGAATTTCAGAAGAAGACAGTGAGATGTTCAAGAAAATGGCTCAAATCTTTGACAGCCAGTTAAAGCACTTCATAGTACTGTTCACCCACAGTGACCAGTTACAAGGCGAGAGACTTGAGAATCTGATCGCAGCCAACTCCACCATGAAGGAACTAGTCTCTGCCTGTGGGGGGCGCTACTGTCAGTTTGACAACACCACAAAGAATCAGGTCCAGGTCCAAAGACTGTTCAGAATTATTGATCAGATGTACAATGCTAATAATCTAAAGCATTACAACCTGGAAGCAATCTACCAGCGCCACAGGATAAACCGAGACCCTGCAGCAGCTTACAAGAGAATAACAAGGAATGACATTCTGCAACAGTGTTTTTTAGAAATGTGGCGCTAATTTACACCAATAGTGGGCACAAAATAGTGTGAGGTAGATTCAAGTTTTATATTTTATTTTTCAATTGAATGACACTTTTAATAAGGTTTACTCAATAAAACAATGTAAATTAAATGAATACATGAATAAAAGTGTACCCTGTGGTTTGTGTGAATAATTATGCATGTCTACAGGTGTTGATGATATATAGGTTTTGAACCTATAGTATGTTCATTCATTCATTTTCTACCGCTTTTCCCGTCAGGGGTCATGGGTGACTGGAGCCTATCCCAGTAACTTTGGGCCATAGGCGGGGTACACCCTGGACAGGGGCCAGCTTGTCGCAGGGCTAACACAGAGACGAACACAGACAGACAACCATTCACTCACACATTCATTCACTAGGGTCAATTTAGAGTCACCAATTCACCTAACACATGCATGTCTTTGGACGGTGGGAGGAAGCCGCATATCTTATGGGGGATTTTTAATATTGATTGGAACTCACAACAGTGTCCATTGAGAAAGAAGGTTTACTCTATTACAGAAGCGTGTGGTTTAACCCAAGCTGTGACTAAAATTACAAGAGAATGCTTGACGAGTGATGGATCAAAAACCTCTACTTTGATTATAATTTTACTAATCCAGGAGATCTTTACTAAAGCTATATCTGTCCCAGTCAGTTGGAGTGATCGTAACTTAGTATCAATGGTGAGGAAAACCAAAGTTCCTAAAGATGGACATAAAATAATAGTTAAACGCTTGTACAAATGAAGAATGTTTTATTGAGAATGTCGGAATATCTAGAAGAATATCTGGAAGATTTGTATGTGCTTTCCTAAAAAAAAATCCTCTGTGAAAATCTTAGGTGCTGTTGCCTCTGTAATCGCCCAGCTCCAAGTGGGCTAATGCTAAAGTGACATGTAACATTACTTTTTATTTTTAAAGAGCAATACAACTTTTCCTCCATCTGTGAACATAGAATCAACACAACAAGACGCTCTTCAGACAAAAGAAGTAAGTTATGTGATGTGTATTCAGTTAAAAACATTGACATCCCATAAATGGCGCTCAGTCACTTATTCTAGTTTTCTGCTCCAGTCGTGGGTGGGAGCACGTGTCCTGAAGTGGCGGAGACAGAAAATGTTTTATCAGGGTGGCCAGCCTGGGGCCACAGCTCACAGAGGCTGGCACAGATGTAATCAGGATTATGTTTTACAGACAATAACTTGCATGTAGAAATACACTAGAAAATATTTTTTAAGTACATAATGCTCTAAAGTTATACTATTAACAATAGCACATACACAATCCAACAAATTAAAGCAGAGTAATTCAGGGGCTTCTCACTATGTATTGTGCCCCTCGTGTATAGCAGAATAGTTTTTGTTTTGTTTTTCTTAAGTTTTAAAATATAAAGCAGGGGGTTCTGAGGGGGTCCTCTCCCAGAGAAAATTTCCACAAAACCTTTACAATTTCCTGTACTCTGGTGCATTTTAGATGGCATTTTAGTATTGTTACCTGGCTGTAGAAAATATGTTATTTATGATTTTACTGTTCTCCAAGGTTCAAGACAAACATTATTATAACAACTCTTATTTTAAACATGAGCTGCTGCTCTACTCACACAGAAGCAGAAATCAAACTATTTGGGCATTAACTTTTGTTTTTTGTGTAAAAATCTGACCAAGTTTCCCTTACTGACTTTTATATGCAAACTATAAGTTGTCCAAACAGTTGGATACAGATGACATTATAATGTTTGTTTACAATCCTCTCCATGCATTTGCTCAAGATGAAGGTTATTGCTATTCAAGCAAAAGTCATTCAATTCTAATGCTCAAGGTTTTTTAGGAATTGGTACAATTTTCAAACCTTCCAGGACTTAGGACTGGAGGATGTTGAGAATATTTTTCATTTATTGTGTGACTTATGTTTTAAATGTCAAAGTGTGATATTGTTTGCAGTGTTGCTGTCCTAACAGGAAGTGAGCCAGCCGGTGTGTGCAGACGCATGTGCAAAAAACAAGAAGTAAAACCGAGCTAGGTCATGAACTTTGGGGACATATGTCTGGTGATCAGTCGAGACACACTGAGTTAAACAGGAACCCCTCCTTTACAGCACGCACTTCTGTATCACTGCTGGGCCACGTCCTGGACTGTGCCCATATATGGGAATAAACTGAATATGTGGGTTGGGGTACAACTCTTGTATAAATATTGTCTGCTAGGGGAAGTCAGCAGTTGAACTGGCCAACATTAAGACCTGATTAGACGTAGGCCATAGGTACAGATTCAACCCAAGAGCTCTTGTATAGTTTTCTGCAAAATAAATACTCAAAGACAATTGATTGGAGTCAGATTTTTATTTTTGATAAATCCGCATAAACGAACATGACAACATTCTGGTGACCCCGACGTGATGCGGTAATTAACGGGCTTTTGCGCGGTTTTCTATAACTTAGATAGGTAAAGGTCGAGGACCTCAGTGACATAGAATAAGACGTGAGTCGAGGACTCGGCGCCGTCCGGTCAGGGACCGAGACGTGGGTCAGGGACCCAAAGTATAAAATAAGACGCGAGTCGAGGACTCGGCGCCGTCCGGTCAGGGACCGAGACGTGGGTCAGGGACCCAAAGTATAAAATAAGACGTGAGTCGAGGACTCGGCGCCGTCCGGTCGGGGACCAAGATGTGGGTCAGGGACCCAAAGTATAGAATAAGACGTGAGTCGGGGACTCCGCGCAGTCCGGTCGGGGACCGAGACACGGGTCAGGGACCCATAGAAGAAAAATCCGGTCAGGGACCGTGAACTAAGTCTGGGACTTAAGGAAGGTCGGGGACCTCCAAGTAAAAAACAAAGAACAAAAAAAGGGCATTGGGGACTTCTAAGGATAAAGGATTAAATAAGGCGCCAGTGGACCATCTTCATTGAGGTGAAATACTCCTCTCACTGACCCGGCCGGCCGCTACAGAAAGGTAAGCAGAAAACCTGTTTATTCAAATTTCTGCTATTGGCTAAAGTTAAATTGTGGTCAGTGTGTGTTGAGTGGATCACAACAATGGAGGGAGAATTTGATGTAGAACTGGGGACTGTAAAAGGGAAGTTGGCTCCCCAGCATGGGTCCACATTAGATGATCAGTTTGAGGAATGTCTTAGACAGTGTAGGCAGACAGTACAACCTAAGGACCGTGAAAATTCACAAGGGACTTAAAGTAGTACTGGAATGACTTGAAAAAGAAAACAGGACACAAAGGAGATGAAAGGGTTTCAATGGACTGGGTAATGACACAAATAGAATGTAAATGGGTTAACATACTACACAAACACAAAGACAAAGTATAAAGGCCAAGAAGAAGTGTGAGAAGGAACTAGATAAGTTTAAAAGTAGGCATTGTTTCAGTGAAATGTTAAGACTGGCTGCAGCCGCTTTGTTCTCGACTCGGACAAAGACTGACGCGTCTGGACCTAAACTTAGGAACCGTGACCCCAACCATAGACCTCTAAGGACATAGAGGAGAAACTTAACGCACAGTCAAAAAAGTTGCGGGAACAGTGGAAAAAGGCAGAGGAGGAGTTTGTCCTCCAGACGGGCAACCACCCTAGCGAGCCAGGCTACAGCGTCTGCTTGTTCAGAAAAGTGATCATAGATGCCTTGCCCACAGGTCCCTCAGAACGTATGCTTGCCAATCCAGAGTGGGCCACAATGACACACATACAGTTTAGAAAACACGTCCATATCATCTCAGAGCTCACACACAGAAGGAAAAGTCACATGACAATAAAATGTGTCAGCTCGAAGAGCAGCTCACTAAAGTCCAGTTAAAATTGGCACGAGCGCAAAATTACAAATCTGATAAGAAACAGCCCAAAGCCACACAAATGGCAGTTTCTGCTCCTCCCCCACAGCAGCAACAACCCGCTCCTCAACCACAGCCAGCTGGCCCCATAGTACTTTATGCACCATATCCCGTACAAAGACCTCTAGCTCCGTATTGGACTCCACCACCTCAGATGTGGGGAGGCGGAGGTAATAACTTTAGACAGGGAAGAGGCAGATGTGGTGGTTATGGTGACAGAGGTAGAGGCATGGTACAGCCAATGCCTGGCCCAATGATGTCTGCTATTTCTGCAACTTGAGACCCCTGACAGAGTGCTCGCAGAACCCATGTTGACTCTGTCAGTGAATGGCAAGGAACTGGATTTTCTGGTGGACACTGGTGCCACCCACTCTACCTGCTCCCCACAGAAAATACAGTCTGGAAGCCTCACAACATTCACTGCAATTAGTGGGTTTCTCTGGGACCCCCACGGTTCTGCCTATCTCGAAACCAGCATATGTCAGGCGCAGAGACAACCAACTGACACATTGTTTTATAATCGCTCATGACTGTCCTATTATGCTTTGTGGACGTGATCTGTTGTGCAAAATGCGAGCTACTATTGAGTGTAGCCCTAATGGAGTGACTGTCAAATTTCCTGATGGAACTGAAGTGCATTGTTCCCATCATGCTCAGGTGGGAGAAAAGACTATGTGGCTGCCCACTGCTCCAGTTCAAGCACAGGACTCTGTGGAAATATACTGGGCTCACCTCACTGAACCGAAGCCGCCAACTGAGACTCTATATCAGGCCTGGCTCCCTTTTCTCTCCTCTCTGTTCCCCTATAAGCCACTTGCCGATCCCCTACATTGTACTCTCTATTATGCCACTCAATTTGATGAGGTTTATGACCCTGAATTTGAAAAACATGCTAGAGCCCAATGGAAACTAACCACTTCCTATATGTATGCTGGCTCTGTGGGTGTAGTGGCTGACTGCAATCTCACACAGGAACAGAAACTGCTATTTTAAAATGACACAGCATCACATGTTTCTCTTGCTTTCACATACGGACACGAAGCTAGGGCCCTTTTGCGCAAGCCTGTGCTGCTGTGTCCCCTACGGATTGGCAACCAACTGATATCCCAGGCCTTGAATATGTTCCCATAGTGGAAGCATACCGAATCTCAGCACAAACTGAAAATCTCTCCATTTTAGAATGTTTGCCCCTGCCACGTGAACATGGTCGTGAACACATGGACCATCCACTCAGTGCAGCTATGCTGGAATGTATCCTGGAAGATGTGGGGTCTACTGACTCCTCCTCCTGTGGTTACGCCAACACAGCCCCAGTACATTTCGATATGAAACAGGTCCCGCCTAACTCAATATCGCGTTAATCCTGACTCTATTGCACCCATTCAAAGACTTAACGACTCTCTGGAGGAGCAAGGCGTTCTCTATAGAACCCGCTCTCTCTGGAACACCCCAATTCTGCCAGTACAGAAACCTCACAAACCACAGGACTATAGAATGGCTCATGACCTTAGGCACATTAATGATATTATTCTCTCACCTTGTCCTGAAGTGCCAGACCCCGCCACAATATTGCAACAATTAACACCCTCTCATATTTGGTATTCAGTCATTGATCTGTCAAATGCCTTTTTCTATGCCACTTTATCTTGATGTTTCTGTAACAGAACGTGCAGCCAATGGTGTTCTGTTCCAGAAAAAAGGGGGCGATAGACACATACTACAGTATGTCAGCATCACACTTCCTGACATAGAGAAAAAACAGACTCCATGCACTCGACACGCACCAGGACTGGCAAGAATTATTGACAAAACAGCAGGCATAGTACAAGGACACACCCTAACTATCAACATGGCACATGGAGTGAGGAGTTGGATCTCCTCTCAGAAGTTCACATTCACACCACTGAGACAAGGCAGACTAGCCAAAACGCTCACATAGCCTAACCTCAGATTCTACACGGAAGAGATAAACATGGCAGAGTGCATCACAGACACAGGCACACCCCATGACTGTGAGCAGATGACGGCACGACTGACACTGGTGAGACCTGACCTAAAAGCAGAACCACTGGACAGACCCGACCTGGAACTCTGGACTGACGGCTGCGGCTGGAGAGATGAGCACACACAGGTCAGAGCAGGTTGGGCACAAGACAGAAGACGGGTACAGGATTTCAGACAGTAGCAACAGGGCCAGTTTTAGAACAGCCTTCAGCGCAGAAAGCAAAAGTGAAAGCAGTAGTGGAAGCATTGAAGCATGCAGGCACACACAGCGTTACAATATACATGGACTCAGCATACGTACACTCAGCAACACACAGAAACTTGGGGTTTTGGAAAACTAATGGATGGAAAACAGCACAGGGAAACCAGATAAAACACCTAGAGCTCTTCCAGGAAATGGACAAATACATGCAGGGACCTGAGGAATTGGCCATAGTCAAAGTAAAGGGACACTCAAAAGTGAACAACCCCATAACCAAAGGCAATGAAGCAGCTGACAAAGCAGCTAAAATAGCGGCTGGATATTGGCTCCCAGCCCTCGCCATTGAAGGAGCTCCTTGGAGAGGTGGGGAGTGGTGTTTGACCACCTCCTCTCAAATGCCAGTGGTGACAAGAGCAAAAGCTCAAATCATTCCAAAAGAGAAATAATTGGTCGACACATTACCCGAATTGACACCAGAGGTAATAATAAAAGCACAACAGGACTCTGCCTGGCAAGAAAGAGACCTGTGGACCAAAAGAGGGGCCCAGACTGACATTACAGGACTATACAGATGGATGGATCGTCGCGCAGTGCTTCCTGGTGGAGAGCTGCGGGACACCATCCTCGCGCAAGCGCATGGACCAGCACACGATGGTGTAGACCAAACCCTCCGACGACTACAGAACTGGTGGCACCCAGGTATGAAAAACCTTGTCAAATCCTACACCTGCACAGCATCCTGAACCAGGTAAGATTGCACCTGTTTCACACCCAGGACAAGAAATAACCATGGACTACACTGACATGGGGACTAGACACAAATGGGAAGCGTTATCTACTAGTTATAGTGGACCGTTTCTCTGGTTGGACTGAGGCTTATCCATGAGCAAGAGAGACGGCAGCACATGTCACAAGATGTTTGGCAAACCATTGGATCCCACACCATGGGTTTCCACAAATTATCAGAAGTGACAATGGTATGCACTTTAACAGTAAGGATTTGGCTGCTGTAGAAAAACTGTTGGGTCTAAAGCACAAATTTGGCTGTGTATATCACCCACAGTCCCAGGGACTGGTGGAGAGACAAAATCAAAATCTTAAAGTGAAATTGGCTAAGATATGTGCTGACACCTCTCTCACCTGGCTGGACGCTCTACCAATCGCCCTAATGGCCATCAGAACCCAGGTAAGTAGAACCAGACAGTAGTCTCCATACGAGTTAGCCACAGGTAGACCTTTTCCAGGCCCAGACACCTCCCTACAGGATCCAGGTAAGACACACCCAGCCACACTTTTCAAATATAAACCCTATTTTGATAAGTTAAATGTGCTTGTCAGTTCTCTTTCTGCCCAGGCCACAGCAGAACACGATGACAAGGAGTAGCTGAAAGCTCGGTAAGGACCCCTTTCAATTGATGGGCACAATTTTTCAATAATCTTCTGTGAGGTCATCAGGGCCTGGAGCTTTACTTGATTTAATACGAGCTAAACTCCCAGTGACTTCCTGTTCTGTAAGTATTGTTGGAACATATTTTGGAATCATTGTGCAAACTTCATCACATTCAGAACTAAAATACATTTGATCAAACCTACTATAAAATATATTTAGTGTTGCTCTGCGTACTACGTTACCAGCTCTGACAAATGGGTCAATAGCGACTGGAGCGCTGATGTCACAAACCATAATAAGTTATTTTTTAGCCAAATTAAAGATTTTGAAGAGGGAAAAAGTCCACGGTGTGAAAAAAGATAATAATCACTACAAAATCTGACCCTGTCCTCAGCTGTAGGTGTCCTGTCAGCCAGGCTCGGTCCGTTTCTGTTTACATTGCGCTTTATGGGAAAAATCCTTTCTGGGCCACATGGAATTTTGAAAAAATTTCGCATCAGGAGAGAGGGGGCGGTGCCCTATCCAGGTCTTACAGACCGACCACAGAGACCGGCAGCATGTGCCGTTGTTAGCTGATGAACAGTAGCAGTCAGAGCTTACGCAGTTGAATCATGGCAGGACGTCAGCCTGTTCATAGTAACCTGAGCTAACAGGAAGAGCATAAAGCCCAACTCACAGCAGACGCTCAGCACTGCGGCTCTGGAAAAGGCTTTAACATAAACAACATGGAGTTTAAAATGTGTGTTTTATCTGTTATTAACCAAACAAAGTGACAGAAGTGGCCCAGATTGTGTGAGGACAGACCAGGCTGCTCTATTAGCAGGTTATTAGCAGGTTATTAGAGTTCAGAGGAGTCGGGAGCTCTCTCCGTCTCTGTGGTCGGTCTGTACCCAGAGACCCTGAAAACGCCAACACTGCCCCCAGTGGTTGTCAGTGGAACAGGATTTCCTTTGAATCAAAAGCTGTTTCAAATTGCAGAACGAATGTCTCAAAATTTTCCGCAAGTGCAGAAGTGATGAATTCACGCATTGGAAGGGCTGAATGTGTATATAAGGCAATCCACAAATGCATAATCAACTATTTACACACAAAATGCAGATTTATGAATGAAAAACACAAATCATTTTGAAATAATTACAACTGATATATTTGCAAATTACAATATATCTGCATACCCCCAGTGGGTGTCATTGGAACAGGATTTCTTTTGTGAATAAATCTTGCTGTCTCTAATGTGGGACAAATGTCTCAAAAAGATCCAAATGTGCAGAGGTGATGAATGCATGAATGGAACGATCCACAAATGCAGATTGGACTATTCACATGCAAAACTGCAGATTTATAAATGACAAACATGATTGATTTGTGTCATGACCCCTTCCTCTATAGTAGTTGTGCTGTGTGTGGCTGCCTGTGCCTGTCTGCTTATATCTGTCTGCAGGTGGAGCTGAGGGCGGATCTGGGGTGTGTGGTGCATCTGGGCCCGGCGCGACATGCCTATTTAAAGGCCCGCCTACTGCCGGCCGGGTCTCTCTCTTTCAGGCTGTGACCCGCGCCGCACCGCCTTAACCTCCGTTAGCCTTTTACTTTAGCTTCACATATACAACACTTCACACATTACGACCACTCATGCATTCACCCATCTACATCACTGACAATACAGACAGTCATATCCCATTGTTATATAATTTTCCCTCTTTCGGTTAACCCTATTTTAAAATAAATCTAATTATTTCTGATATATTCCTGTTGTCTGGCGTCCCTTTGTCATCTCCTTGAGCCAGGTTATGACATTTGTGAAATAATTGCAAATAATATATTTGCAAATTATAATTTATTTGTAAAAAATTGCTGCATGCAAGTCACAAATTAGGCATTTTGAATAAATCATTCTAGTTGCATCAGTACATTTTTGTTTTGCATCAATTAATTTTATTGAAACAAATATAGCTCCATAATTTTCCACCCGTTTTTAAAACATTTTATTCAAACGTTGATGTACATGTCGAGGCAGTTTTATTTTATTCACAATAGTTAACAAGGCTGGAACTCTCCTCTTATCGGTGCTAAAAGTTTAACCGAGCCTAAGGTTATTTACCGTTGTCCTCTTTTTTTTCCGGTGAAATATCTTGACCAGACTCTGACTGATCTCGTGGGACTGAAAAGCGTAGATGACCGGGTTCAAGGCGGGAGGGATGATGTTGAACAGAATGGCGGAGAGCTTCCTGTACTCTCCGTACTGAGGATACCTGTGCAGCGCGATGATGGCCAGGCCGCTGAAGATCATGATCAGATACAGGCTCAGGTGAGTGCTGCAGGTCTGGAGGGCTTTCCGGTTCAGGGACTTGCTCTTACTGGTGAGGCAGGCCACGGTGATGCCGGCGTACGTCAGGACGATGCTCCCGATGGACGCCGTGAGCAGGACGACGGTGAACGTGATGCCGTACACGTTGTTGATGAAAGTGCTTTCACAGGAGAGTTTGAAGAGCGAGGCGTTGTCGCAGTACGGGTTCGCGATCAGCGCCCGGCATCGACTCAGCCTCACCGTTAGCCCGAGCAGAACGGCGACCAGAACGAACCCGATCGACCACCCGAAGACCGTCAGCCGAACAAGCATCCCGTTGGTCATGATGAGGGAGTAGCGCAGAGGTTTGCAGATGGCGACGTAGCGATCGAAGGCCATGATCATGAGGATGGTGTGGGTGTTGGTGCTGAACCAGTGAGTGGCGAACGCCTGGGTCACGCACTCCGCCAGGTGGATGAGGCGGCGGCCCGGTGGCAGCAGCAGGTCCCAGAGGAGCCGCGGCACCAGCAGCGTGTTCCCCATCACGTCGTTCACCGAGAGGTTACAGAAGAGCAGGAACATGGGCTGGTGCAGGCTGCGCTCGCACCAGATCAGGGCCACCACCCCCAGGTTGGACACCACGATAAAGAGGTGGCTGAGGAGGAGCAGCGCAAAGACCGGGTACAGGCCGGACTCGGGGACGGTCAGACCCTCCAGCTGCAGGACCAGGGAGTTCAGGGTCAGGTTCTCCATTACTGACAACACACCACAGACATAAAATGAGTTTCTGATCACTTGTGAGACTTGTGTTGAGGTTTTCAGATGTGAAACAACGCTGGCGGACGACTTCAAGGACTTCAAAACAAACACATCTCAAGTCAGCTTTATTCAACACCAGTCCTCTCAACAACAAAAGCCTACTTCTAAATGAATTCATTACGGACAATAAACTGGATCTGCTCTGTCTCACCGCAGCCTGGCACAAACCCATGGACTACATTGCATTAAAGCAGACCACACCTCCGGATATACATTCATGGACAACTCCCACTCAGAACCTCGAGGTGGTGGAATCGCCGTCATCCACCGCCATGACCTCACCTTCCGCCCCATCGCCATCCCGGCTACATCATCATTTAATCACCTGGCTTTCTGTCTCTCTGGTTCACAGTCACTCACAGTTGCCGTTATTTACCGTCCCCCCAAAAGCTGCCCATCTTTCCTCTCTGACTTTACCGACTTCTTCACACAGCTGTGCTCCATGTCACCATCCAGTCTCCTCCTCGGTGATTTCAATTTCCACATTGACTCCCCCATATCCAAACTCACAGCTGACTTTCTGGAGTTTTTAAACTGCTTCAGCCTCACCCAACATGGACACATCCTGGACCTGGTCTGTTCCACAGCTCCTCTCACCATTCAGGACCTCTCACTAACCAACCTCCTGATCTCTGACCATCTGGCTATCATCATGGACATTACCGCTCCCTTGTCGGCCACTTACAACCGGACTCTCTCCACCTGCCCTAACCAGCCATCCCGCCTCAAGACATCAACAGTTTCCTTCACTTATTCCGCCCCATGGTCCACCCCAGAACTTCATAATCTCAAGAAGAAACGCCAACAACTCAAACGTCTCCATAAGAAAACCGGACCCTCTGTACAAACCCAAGCCTACAAGGACTTTATCAGCACTGACAATACTGCACTCAAGGCCACCTGCTCCCACTTCTACTCTGAAATCATCCATTCACATTCATCCAACCCCCGTGCCCTGTTCTCCCTTCTCCAAACTAACCAAGCCTAAGGACAATATGACCACTACATTCACAACAGATAAATGCAATAAATTCCTTTCATTTTTCCATTCTAAAACCCAAACTATACACAGTCAACTTGCCTCCTCACACGCCACTCATTTCCCTCTAATCACCATGTCATAGGTTTTCCATCCTTCTCACCCCTACCCGCAGACATTACCAAACTCCTCTCTGCCATGAAACTCTCCTTCTGCCACCTGGAGCCCAGCCCATCCTGAAAAAAACCTGGCCTAAACCCCGACAACATGGACAATCTCAGACCCATCTCCAATCTCCCACTACTCTCCAAAATACTGGAACACTGTGTAATCACTCAACTCCACCAATATCGCTTCTGCTGCCAACTCTTTGAAACATTTCAATCCAGTTTTTGCACCCACCCCTGCTCAAAGTCACTAATGACCTCCTTGCCTCTGACTCTGGTTCCCTCTCTCTCCTCCTCCTCCTTGGCCTCAGCGCCGCTTTTAACGCCATTGACCGCACCGTCCTCCTCAAACGCCTGCAGTCTGTTGGTATCACCGGCTCAGCACTCGGTTTCTCATTCCCATGGACTCCATTTCCACTGCTACGCCGATGACACCCTGCTAAATATCTCCATCAAATCCATGTCCCATCACAACCTGCCTGACTGACATCAAAAATCTGAAAGGACAATAACTTTCTCAACAGAACTCCTCTTCATCGGAGCCAAAACTCTCCTTCCCTCTCACCACTGACGGCCACGATGTCACTCCCTCCCCTTTAGCCTGTAACCTTGGTATCATAATGAACTCCACCCTTCACCTTCCACCTCTGCAACGTCGCCCGTCTCTGCCCCCCCTCTCACTCCACTGCAGAAATACTCCTCCACGCCTTCATCACCTCCAGACTCGACTCCTGTAACAGCCTTCTCTATTTGGACTTACTTCCGCCAATCTCCAAAAACTGCAGTACATGCAGAACTCAGCAGCCTGGTTACCCACCCACACCTGCTCCAGAGAACGCATCACCCCCGTCCTCCAACAGCTCCACCAGTCAATGACCGCATCCACTACAAACTACTCCTCATCAGCTGCAAAGCCCTCAGTAACCTCACCACCCCTCACCTCACTGACCTTCTCCCCACCCACCGTCTCTGATCTACAGACTCCAAGCTCATGACCCCCATTGCCAGAACCGAGCTCTGGACCTTGGGGGACCGAGCCTTCGCTGCTGCCTCGGGAGCTCCCTCCCACCACACATCAGGAACTCATTACAAAACTTCAAATCTCAACCCAAAACCCACCTGAAACGTTCCATAGTTCTGTCATCACACATATTCTCTTTTGTTTTATTTTAATTTCTCATGTAAAGCATCTTTGAGTGTCCTAAAAAGAATTATACAAGTTTGTTGTGTTGGTATTATTATTATCGTTATCGTATAAAGCTGGTGGGGTTTGATTAGGGTGACCAGATGTCACTATTAAACCAGGCAGTCCCAGTTTTTTTTTAATTTATACCTTTATTTAACCAGGAAGTCTCATTGAGATTCAGAATCTCTTTTACAAGAGAGACCTGGCCAAGGCAGCAGCCAACGCAGTCGTTAAGACAACAAATACAGCAAGATTAAGTGAGATAAACACACTGAGAAATTAGAACAACTGTTTAAAGACTTTCAGTATTCTGCACCTTCAACATGGAACAGCTTACAAAAGGTCTGGAAACTAAAAGAACTGATCTCAATAACTCAGTTTAAATCTCTGCTGAAAGGTTTGGAGATGAAATTTATGGTTTGTAGATGTTTTTAGCTAACTCCCTAGTTATGATTGTTAATTGTGTGTCATGTATTGCGCTGTTGCTGACCTGTGCTGCTGTCTTGGTCAGGACTCCCTTGAAAAAGAGATTGTTAATCTCAACGGGACTTTCATGGTTAAATAAAGGTTAAATAAAAAAAAAAAAGAAAAACAAGCACATGTCTCCTTTACCACACTCTTTATGATTGCCTTAAATGTATCCACTGAAATGAGTGATTCCAGTTTAATATCTCTTTGTAAATTGTTCCATGTCCATGGTGCAGAGCAGGAAAAGGCTGTTTCCCCAAACAAAGACCGGGGAACATTGAAAAGCAACCAATTCCAGGAGTGGAGCTGGTAACTCCTGGAGCTGACACAGAGGAGGTTACAGAAATATCCTGGAAGTTTTCCCAATACTGCTTTATAGATGAAAATACACCAGTGTTGTTTTCTGCGAGTGGTCAGTGATGTCCAACCTTCCAGATCATAAAGAGTGCAGTGGTGAGCGAGGGACTTTGCATTTGTTATAAATCATAAAGATGCATAATACACTCAGTCAAGTTTATGTAAAATGGATGAGGCTGCATAAAAGGTATGACCATAATCAATCACAGACAGAAAAATAGCATTCACAAGTTTTTTCTTAGCACTGAAAGTAAAATCTGTGTCTGATCTGTTTTAGGCTCCTTGTCCCATGTCCCAATAAATATCTGTTAAAACATGTCCTAATGTTCAAAAAAACATCGTCCCAGTTGTAGAAAGCATAGAAAACCTAAAACACATTTATTTAAAGACTTTTGTCAATAAAATTATTTACAATGCCATTATTTGTATTCATAAATTGCCATTAAAAATCAAAACCTTAAAAAAATGTGTTGCTTAGCTCTGAGTTAATTGAGAATTTATATTCTTGTGTGTGCTGTGATGTGTCTTTTCCATGTTAATTATAACCTCAAAAGGTGGTTAACGTTGTTTTTGAGGGCCATAATGTATTCATGGAAATGAAATGGGGTGACCAGTCCCTGTTGTCTCCATTTTAAACAAAAGAAAAATAAAAACCCATTTGCCTAAAGATTTTTGTCACAAAATGTATTTACTTCGGCCCAATGCATCATGTACTTACAGAAAATTGACAGATGTATGGATTTTAGAAGTGTTTTTATTGCTTTATGACTTCAAATCCATCTTTATTTCTGAATAAATTGACGTCACAGTTTTTGAGTCTAGAAATCTAGTCACCCTAGTTTTGATGCTGTGTTGGGGTTGCCAGGTCTGAGAGTCAAAACCCGCTCAACAACTTAAAATCTGCAGAGAAGGGTTTGGGTTAAGAGAAAGGGAGAAGAACACAGCGTGACCATAATTAGTGAGAGGCTCCTCACACACAGAGACCCGCTGATCTGGCTTTACTGCGATCAGATCTGGGTTTAAAGATTTGTCATTCAAAATATTGACCTTAGAAATAATGATGAGTCACATAATCTGTGGATCTGAGAACTCTGCGGTGTCAAAGGTAATCCTGGTGTTCCTGGGTTTGTCTGAGGCAGAATGATTTATTTAAGAAAGGGGACGATGCATATTGCTAATAAACATTAAAACTAATGTAAATATGCCAGATTATAGCATTGGTGCTGGTTTCCATCTGCAGGCCCCTGGCAGGTTGATGGTATACAGAGAAATACTACACAGACAATAAACACAGAAGGACAACTCCACAGCCAGAACAGGTTCAACACCACAGAGAACAACAGTCAGACAGCTCCACAGCGTCAAGTTAGGAAGGAAAAGTATTAACAATTCTTTATAATTTATATTACACCCATTTCATCTGTATTACACATACTCAGATATTGCACTATTTTCTTTCCTATATTGTATTAAACAACTCCCTTTTTCTAGCAGCCATCAGTATTTGTGCTCATTGTCCTCCTCCTTGGACCCAGAATCTAAACACATTATCTGACCTTAGTCCCTCATAAACTTTCAGTTAGAGAGTTAGAGCTACATATTACATGAGCAGTCACATCTTTCTAAACCTGATCATAACTATCCCCAAGTATGACATTTTCATTCATAATTAGTAATATGCCATTTTAAATTTGGATAGACTGAAAGTGAACATAGAAAGTATTCAGTCATGTTAAAGAGAATAAGTTTCTGTCAACATTATATCTACATTTAAATACGTTTCAGTTCATGTAGAATAAGAGTAATGTTTTACCAGGTTGCAGTGAAGAGCCATCACCAGCAGCAGGCTGTGGTGCTGCAGAGTCTGAGGGCCTTATATCACTGCAGTCCTGTCCCTCCAGACAAACCCAGCCCACCAGAGGACGTAACCCAGCATCGTGACTGAGACGAGAGTTTGAGTTACCAAAATATCTCACATATCTAAAGCTCTTGGTGTATTTGTCTTTTTCCCATTACGTCTTATCTCTGCTCGAATTCTACCTTCACACTCAGTCTTTACTGTGAAATCAAAGAAAACTGTTCAAAGTCACAACACAAAATATCATCATTTTTAGATGTTTCAATGTTCAACACATCATCTTCCTCCAGACAGACTTCTGTGTTGGACCTTGGTATACCATACCATACCATACCATACCATACCATACCATGCCAACTTTATTTATAAAGCACTTTCAAAACTGTACAGTCGGCCAAAGTGCTGTACACAAGTCATTAAATAAATAAACAGTAACAATACAAGAGACAAAATAAAACCATAAAACCATCTCACTCTGTGTTAAAAGTCAGTGCAAAAAGATTTGTTTTTAGAAGTGATTTAAAAACAGGCAGAGTCTGGGTCTGATCTCTGATGGCAGCTGGTTCCACAGTTTAGGGGCAGCTACAGAAAAAGCACAGTCCCCCCGGACTTTACATTTGGTTTTGGGGACAACAATTTGCAGCTGGGTGGAAAATCATTTAAATCCGGCTCAAGAATAAGAGGCTCAGCCAGATGTTCCCAACAGACCTCACAGTACGTTTGGGTCTGAGTCTGTCCGACCTTCTTCCCCGCCAGCGGATCCACCTCACCACCAGGGGGCGCCCAGTAACAGCTCAGCCCCTCTCTTCACCTGAGTGTCCAAGACACATGGCTGAAGGTCAGAGGACACGACAACAAAGTCGATCATTGACCTCCGGCCCAGGACGTCTTGGTGCCACTGATGGACACCTTGTGCTTGAACCTGGTGTTTGTTATGGACAAACTGTGGCTAGCACAGAAGTTGAACAACAGAACACAGGGGAGGATGTTCCCGGCAGCACGGTGGCTTAGTGGTTAGCACTCTCGCCTCACAGCATGTACAATTCTCAGACTGCATGGGGCCTTTCTGTGTGGAGTTTTCTTCCCGTGCCTGGGTGGGTGGTGCTCTGGTTTCCTTCATCAAGCATGCACAATAGGCTAATCCTGCAGCTAGGTACTCATGACCAGGATCCTGGCTCAAGTTCTGGAGAAGGGTCCCTGAGCACTGCATTGCAGCTGCCCACTGCTCCTGACAAGTTGCCCCAGTGGCACTAAAGGATGGATCCAATGCAGAAAACAAATTTCCCCACAGGGACAATGAAGTCCACCTTAACCTTAACCTCCTAATCACGCTCCTCCAGATGTTTATGTCATTGCCCGTGGGTGTTGTCCATCGTTCTACTGGGATGTCCCCAGTCGGAGCACCTTCCAGAACCCTTCCCAGGGACTCCAAGAAGGCTGGGTACTCTACACTGCTGTTCGGCCTGTAAGCTGAAAGCACAGTGGTCGACCCTCTCATTCACCGGGGAAAACTCCAACACATGGAGCTGAGCTGGGGAGCTGAGCCCACACCAGCCCTGACTCTCACCGCAGGCAACTCCAGAGTGGTGGAGAGTCCAAACCCTCTCAAAGAGTTGGGTTTCAGAGCCCAGGCTGTGTGTGGAGGTGAACCTGACTATATATCTAGTTGGTAATGCTCGACCTCCCGCATAAGCACGTTCTCCCTCAGTGAGGTACGGTGTAGACGTTGGTTTAAAGAGGCTGAACCTGGGCTGGGAAAAAGTTCAAAGAAGCTGCGCTTCAGTGTGAGAGGCGTGTTTGCTCTGAACCAATCAGAGCTCTCTGTTTGCTCTGAACCAATCAGAGCTCTCTGCTTGCTCTGAACCAATCAGAGCTCTCTGTTTGCTCTGAACCAATCAGAGCTCTCTGTTTGCTCTGAACCAATCAGAGCTCTCTCACAGTGCCACTGAAGAGAGGATCAGTAATATGAGAATTAAAACATTTCTGTAGTATTTTATAGACTTTGTGGGGCATTTATTATTAAAAAGAATGTAACCAGGTGTTTTTTAATTAATTAATTAATTAATTAAATTTTTTTATTTTTTTTTTGGGGGGGGTAGTAGTAGTTGCCATTGTCTGTGGCTCCCTGAATGTTACAGCGGTGCGTGTCTGCATACAGGCGTCCCTACGTCTATCCGCCCTGCACTTGCTGATTAGTGATCAAATAAAGGTGTGCATGCCACAGTGTCAGCACGTCAGGGCTGTGAGGTGAACTTGTTGGGCTGTGTAAGTGGTCGAAGACAAAAATTCCACAGAGGACTGAACAACAACGAGGACTTCAGCAGAACCAACAGGGGACGAAGGAAAGCACTAAATGCTGTTAATCAGAGAGGACAGGTTAATAAATCTACCTTGGTTAGGTTCTGCATTTGTAAAATGCGCTGCAGATAAACGTCTGTGACAGGCCAGCTCCAAATTGACCAGAGAGAAATGAGAGGAACTAGACTGTCCTGGCTGTGAAAAGAAAGTAGGAGAGGCTGGCGAAAACAGGTACCGGGGAACATGGATACATCCCACTGTTACTAATGTAACCCATATGGGATACTGGGCTACTAAGCCTGTGTATGTCATTTCAGTTGCTATGTCAAAGTTGTCCAGTAGAGTGCGCTATAATGCTGTAATTAACAAGAGCATGACACGTGGTCCCTGGTCACTTTACTTTGACTTCGCTCCTGGTGCACTGGGCAGAGAGAACACGTAAGGAAAATCACAAATAAATGGGAATGTTTTTGAGTATGAATGCTCATAATTCACTGTGGGAACAGTTGCAGACTCTGAGAATCATCTGTGAACAACAGGAGAGACATCTTGTTGAGAAATTGCTTGTGAAAATCCCGGTGAGTGTACAACATGTTCACATTTAGCTTTCAGCTAACGGCTAATATTAGGATGAAAATATGACATTTTTCCTTGATCTACTGCTGAGATACGCTTCATAAAAAACAATCAGGAGTTTATATGAATGTTGTCTAATGTTTCACATGCTTTGGTGCATTTTGTATCATTGCAATTGTATAAAACGACTCAGAAATGCTAAGCGCGCTAATGCTAGCGCTATCCGCTAATGCTAATTGCTAGCGTGGCCAATGTCTTTTCTAAGGCCAGGATTAGCACTATGAAAGCCTGTTTTAAGCCACTATAACCTGGTTTTGGTTACAAAAAGCATAAAGAGTGTATAAAGTCAGTTATACTTCATTTAAGTGTCATAGTAAAATGTGTTAAAAAGGAATGCTAAATAATTCATTCTGATAATCTGAATATGGTTATTGTACAAGTTTATGTTACTCAGTCATGTTTATCATTATTTCATAATGTGTATTACTGAAAAAAAAACATTCATGTGATAATCCATCCTAAATTTAAAGCTAACTAAGATAAAATACCAGAGTGGTAAAAAAGTTAATATTAATTTGTTGTAATGCTCTGTTGGGAAAAGAAATACAAATATGAGGTCTCATACTGAAAAGAATAAGGAACAGAATAATTTACTCTCTGCACTCTTGTGTACATTGGTTTTATAGTGATCCTCAGTCGATGGCGAGCCGAGCTCAAGGTGAAAGCGAGCGGTACTGAATGGTGTGGCCTCTGGAAGCATCCAATCACAAGAGAACCTTAACCAACTGAACTTTCCAGGATCACAGATAAGACACAAAACTGCACCTTACTACACGCCCGGGTAGCAACGCTTACAACTACAGCTATTGACCTAAGGGAACTGAACACTAATCATTTTTGGGGAAAAGAGCTCTATTTTCTTTTATGTTTTATTGTAATTTTATTTTACACACACACACATTCTCACACACCCGTTTTACCAATTATATGGTGTTGTAATAAAACAACAGTTCATTCTTCAGTAATTTGTCATAATTACTCCATCCTACTTCCTCCTCGTATGAACCTAGTAGATGTCTAGTGCCTGAACTCATACTGCTCCACACTAAGGGCGCACATTCACTGTTCACTGCAGGAATAATCATAACAGAGAGGGAAATACTCTGTATAATATCCAGGCCTGAGGAGATCACAGAAAGAGGAGGCTACGTACCCAGTGTTAGGTGTACTGCTTCATTTTACAACCCGGACTTTGGAAATGTTGGGAGGTTTTTAACATTTTAATAAAATAAAAACTAAAAGACTTTCAAATCACATGAGCCAATATTTTATTTCAAATAGAACATAGATAACAAAACAAATGTTTACACAGAGAAATGTGATACTTTTATCACAAAATGAACAAATGTAATGCCTACAGGTCCACCAGCGCCACCCACTGGTCTGAGAAGTGTCCTGCAGCAGAGAGGATTTAATTTGGCCTAACTGACCAAAATACAAGTAAGGAGAATTTTCTATTTTTTTTTTATTTAATATTAGGGCTGGACATGTTAACACATTCTTAACATGTTAACACAATAATTAATTAACGCCGATAATGATTTTAATGCATTTTAACACAAGTTATGGGTCAGCCACGAAAGAGCCAGTTCACAGAGCCAGGTCCTGTCAGCAGTCGTGTGTTTGTCTGTTTTACTCTTCATTAGAATTTTTTTTTTCCTCTCTTTCTCCTTTTCCCCCATAGTGGGACGTCCTGCCCCAGCTGAAGTCCACACCACAGCCCTGCTCCTGACTCTGGGACCAGGACCAGAGCAGCTCTCAAGCACCTGTCATTTAACAGAGTTACAGCAATAAGCAAGTAAAGGAGGACTTTATGTGAGATATTGGATGGACTTTTTTACTGATGAATTATTATACGGCTGATGATGTTGTGACGTGTTTTAAATAGAGAACAGTTCTTTTGTTTCATTGGTTTTGTGAAAATAAATCTTTTCTAACTGAATACTGCGGCGTTCATTATAAGCATTTAACTAATCATATGGGTAAAAATAACCCAGCAGAGGAGTTGAATATAACTCAGTATTGGGTAGAACATATAACCCAGCCTGTGGGTTAAAATAATAACCCATTTCATTGGGTCCAAATAACCCAGTGTTGTGTTGGTCCAATAGTTACCCAGCAGCTGGGTTAAAAACAACTCAATTTGTGTTATTTTTAATCCAGCATTTTTTAGTGTGTGGAGCCATTCTCATAAAGTCTCTCATAAAATAAGTAGTTACACAGATATTACTGACAGTTGCTGACTAAATATGAAGGTATGACACATAAAAACCTCATAATTTACATTCGTGGGTCAGATGACTGTTCACATAGGAGCTGTTACGTCATCGTTTTCAGTGAAGACGCTGTTTTCACAGTTTACAGAGAGTGGAGTTGCTCCGAGCAGCTCATGCTGTGAGACCACAACACCTCCAGAGTTTTAAAAAGATTGCAGATTCGGAAAACGGAAACCCTTTCCTCGTGGAAACAAAAGGCCAAACCGCAATCAAACCTTTACGGATTTGGCAAAACACATCGTCTAAATGGCACCTGAAGCAACCTGTTTAGCTTTTGCTGTGAGTAAAAAGCGCCTGACTTCTTTAGACTGCAGTCCGTAGATGATTGGGTTTAAACCTCCAGGGATGACGTCTTTGAGCAGCGCCATCACCTTCCTCTCCTCGACCATGATGGGGAAACGGTGCATTGTGATGATGAACATGGTGCCGGTCAGCATCATCACGTACACCACCAGGTGAGTGCTGCAGGTCTGCAGGGCTTTACGGTTCAGAGACTTGTTTTTTTTCGTCAAACAGACCACCATGATCTTCGAGTACGTCAGAACCATGCTCCCGAAGGAAGACGTCAGCAGCACGGCGGTCAACGTTAGGCCGTAAACATTATTAATAAAAGTATTTTCACACGAGAGCTTAAATAGTGACGCATTAGCGCAGTAAGCTCCAGTTAAAAATGTCTGACAGCGGTTTAGCCTCAGCGTGAGTCCGATGAGAATCCCCACTAAAACGAATGCGACAAGCCATGCAAACATCATTAGCTTTATTAGCATTTTGTTGGTCATTATGGCAGCGTATCGTAGCGGGCTACAGATAGCAACGTAGCGGTCGAATGCCATGATCATGAGAATGGTGTGGGCGGCCGTGCCAAAGAAGTGCACGAGGAAAGCCTGGACGACACATTCGTAAAAGTGAATGAGCCGCTGAGACGGAGGACGCAGCATGTCCACGAGCACGCGAGGCACTACCACCGAGTTCAGCAGGAGGTCGTTCAGTGTCAGGTTGGCGTACAGCAGGTACATGGGCTGGTGCAGGCTGCGGTCCGACGCGATCAGGAGAGCCATGGTACCGTTAGCCACCACAGTGAAGACGTAGAGGAGGAGGAAAGAGGAGAATGCGATGTAAGTGGAGTCTCTGGACAACAGGAGGCCCTCGAGCTGCAGCACAGGACTGTTCTCAGTCAGGTTCTCCATCCTCCTGGAACAGAGACAGAACATAAATTTTATTGTTTTTTTCCACTTTTTAAAATTCTCTGATATTTTATTGCAGTAATAATGTTAAATACGTGAGTATCGCTCTCAGGTGAGTTGGATATTCTCATATTTTTACATGAGTTCAACTAATCAAAGGTAAGTACAGTAATAGTACTATAATACTCTCAGGAAAGTTAGCTAGCTGACTTGGAACTCTTTATTACTTTAACAGGTTGCATGTAATAAGAGCTGCTGTCACAACCACAGCTCACGCTGAACTCGCAAATACGTACAACAACACTCAAACCATACCTTGCTTCTCAAATCACTCACTGCTTCTACGCGCAATCATACACACCAAAGTTCCACAGCGCCCCCTGTCATCCTCTGAGGTTCGACTATCGGCCGAATTCTCCTCCCCAGTCCCTGGAATAGACTTCCCCGGGGAGGCTGAAGAGTGTGATCCCCCTGCAGTTGGAACACACCTCCGGTCCCCCTTCTTGAAAAGAGGGACCACGCCGGTCTGCCAGTCCAGCAGCACTGTCCCTGACCGCCACGCAATGCTGCAGAGATGTGTCAGCCAAGACCTACAACATCCAGAGACTTGAGGTTCTCAGGGCAGATCTCATCCACACCCGGTGCCTTGCCACCGAGGAGCTTTTTAACCACCTCAGTGACTTCGGCTTGGGTGATAGTCGAGACTCTCTCAAGGAGTTGGGTTTCAGAGCCCAAACTGTGCGTGGAGGTGGAGGCGAGCTCGACTATCTCTAGTTGGTAACACTCAACCTCCCGCACAAGCCCCCCCCCCCCCCCCCCCCTCAGCGAGGTGACATTCCATGTCCCCAAAGCTAGTTTCTGTGTCCAGAGATGTGGACGCCGAGGCCCCTGCCTTTGACCATCACCTGATCCTCCTTGCACCGGCCCCTTACGGTTCCTCCTGCAGGTGGTAGGATGGCCCCACAGCGTCCTTTCGGGCTGGGCCCGGCCGGGCCCCGTGGGGAGAGACCCGGCCACTAGGAGCCCCAACCCCAGGCTTGGCTCCAGGTTGGGGCCCCGGCTGCGCTGTACTGGGCGACCGTAACTGGCCTTGTTATTTTTGTCTTCATACAGGGCTTTTGAACCCCTCTTAGTCTGTCTCGTCACCTAGGACCTGTTTGCCATGGGAGACCCTACCAGGAGCATTAAGCCCCCGACTACATAGCTCCTAGGATCATTCTGGCACTCAAACCCCTCCACCACGATAAGGTGTTGGTTCAAGGAGCTTCCATTGCATTGATCATTATCTTCATCCTTTGCTTTACACAGGTAGTAAAGTTTATTATGCACATTAATTGGGAAAACAGTACCATCTTTGTGTCTTAGAATGTCCTTCCCTTCTTGAAGATTGTGGCTCCACTTGCCCTGGCCACCTTTACAGAAACGATATCATGTGGGTAAACTGGAATGAACAATGCACTCCTCAGTGTTGCTGTGTGGCGACGTCCCTTGTTGTTGATTAGGCACACCTCCGCCTCTCCTCTGCACTTGGCCACACCCTTGCACTTGGTGCCATCGGCCAGCTCCACGCAGTGTCTCAGCCTTGAAGGTCTCATCGATGCTCTTAAACATGGCTATGTCCCTGATTATATGCAAAGTTGCCCCGGCATCCACCATCAGTCTTTTCATATTGACACCTCATCCCAAATGGATGTTCAGATCTCTGTCTCTAGTTAGAAAAGCATCACTGTTTTACAAACTAGAAAATTCAGGATTCAAGTCCATGTTTCTGTACTTATATATGGTTCACATCGGTCTTTGCCAGACATGACTGACGGTAAAGTGAATGTAAACAAATGCCAGCTCCGTAGGAGAGCAGTAGTGACCATGGCAGTAATATGTAAAAGTATGTGATCATCAGCTGTTCACATGTTCATAATAAGACATTTTGCTTCCCAGAATGGTGATCACAACCCAAAATACAGCCATGTTACGTCACCTGGCATTAACCGGTTGTATTAAAGTATTAGCCACAGTTTCCAGCAGATTTGTAGTTGTTCTGTTCATGTGATGTTAAAATGATAAAGTTTTACAAGTTAATGTTTCATGATCATCAGGGATGTAACAATCTCATAGTCTCACAACATCACCATGGAGCTTTACAATATTTTGTTGCAATGCCCTTGATCCTTAGCTCTGTTTCAGTGCAGCCAACATTATGCAATTATTAAACACTTATTTAGTCGTAATCTTTTGAAACATCACAATAATTATTGCACTAAAAGCTCATCAGGGCATTTTCAGAGAACATGTTGTGTTATCGTAAGCCTCTCCTGTGTCAGTGTAGCATCCCAGAGCGGTCTTTGTCTTGAGACCATTTGTTTTACGGTCTTGGACTCGTCTTGGTCTCGTCTTGGTCTCGGCTGCAGTTTTACTTGCCCTTGGTCTTGGTTTTGAATCTAATTTTACTCAGTCATGTCACTGATGTGGCCAATCATTATCAGAAAATGCTATTCATAATTTTAGAGTCATCAGTTTTCAGCATCAGAAGAAACAGAAAAATCATCTGTCTCTGTTTATGGATCATTAAAATAATCATGAATGTATTTGAATCACTTTTTGAAAAAATGTTTCCCCTTTCTTGGACTCGACTCGGTCTCTTTACTCGGTCTTGAACCCTGAAAGTCTTGGGCTTGTCTTAGTCTCGGTTCACTCTTGTTCTGGTCTTGGTCTTGACAACAACACTGATCTCCACAACATCAAACTAAACATTGTACTGAGATTTGGATAACATAACATCCCTTCTGTTTTTAAGAGATTTATTGCTTTCTTCAAACATCACTTCACGTTATAATAAAAAAAACATTCTCTTATAAAAACTGATCATTTTCTTGTTCAAGAAAGAAATGTATTACGTTAAACATGACACAGATGAAATATATTTTTACTGACCTGGCAGCGATTTGCTTCTGTGGGAGTCCTTTAGCAATATGAAAAAAAATAAAATAAAGTTACATAGTGTTTCTTTGCGTAAAGTTGATATAATAAAATTTGAATTAACAAAAATACAGCACATTAATGTAACATAAATCTGATTTAAAGTTCAGTTCCAATTCTCAGACAGATGAATATAATGAGACCTGGTGTCCTGTCTCAGCCTCAGCCTCGCTCCAGCGTCTCGTCCTCAGGTTTTATAGAAGAGCCTTAGTTCATGGGGAATAATCCGTCAGCGCAGACTCAAGGGAGTCTGATGGAACTTTCAAAACAACTTTTGTAATGACATGATTTTATATTATATTTATTTTTACAAATTTCGGATGAAAGGTGAGCACACACCGCTGGAGATTTTCACAAAAATAATCCTCCTAATAACATTTTTTGTTCTGGGCTGCACTGTGGCAGAGTGGTTAGCCTGCCCCTCCTGTCTCTCAGTGAGGAGGAGGTTGTGGGTTGGATTCCTGACATCTCTGAGTGGAGTGTGCATGTCCTCCTCGTGTTACTGTGGGTCCTCTTGTCCTCCCATCAGCCCCAATTACTGAAATGTTGGGACATTTTTAAATTTGAATAAAATGAAAACTAAAACATTTTCAAATCCCATGAGCCAATATTTTCTTCCCAACAGAACAAAGATAACATAACAAATGTTTACTCTGAGAAATGTGACACTTTTATCACAAAATGAGCTCATTTCAAATGTGCTGGTCTCAGCTGGGACAGGGGCAGGTTAGATTTTTGCATGATTTGGTCATAAAATGTGATCTGATCTTCATCTTAGTCACAACAATAATTAAGATTTTTTACAATTTTTATTTGCAGATTTAGTTGCAGTATAATACATAGCCTACTTGTGTCTCCTTATCAAACTTAAATGGTTGTACATTTCATAACAGAAATGTAATAGAAAAGTAGATATTAAAACAATGACATGTAAAAATAACACAACTATATAAAAACATTTGTTAACCACTTTTATTAGCACCTTTGTACTCTCCTCCTAAAACAGAGACACTTTAGTAGCAAGCACTGCACAGAGAAGCAGTTTATCATAAATCCTCTCCTCAGTCAGATATAATGGGCCTAATATAAGTCAGGTCTTACAAAAATATCAGTGGGGAACGACACATCCTCAGTAAAGACTCTGATCTCCATGGAAACGCTCCGGGGGAGGGGCCACTGAAACTTCAGATAAACTTTAGCTGTTGTTAGCCACTTAGCTTTCCTTTAGCTTGCTGCTAACAACAAGCTACTTTCTGAACAATGGCAAATGGAGCAAACAGGTGCAGCCTAAATAAAACCTTCAGAGGTGTCTCTCTGTCCTGGGCTTGTTCTTGTTGTTGTTGTTGTTTTTCCCTGTGCGCTGTGTGCGCTCCTCCGTCTGTGCGAGAGGTGAGGGAGCGCTCTTCTGAGCCGCTCTGAGGAATGAAGCTTGTGTGCAGTCTTTTCACGTTTCCAGCACGTCGGCCTATTTATTTTACGAGTCCTGTAAACTATAACTTTATATAAATTCATGTTTCTCTTCTGTAAAATGGTCAGGTGATGATGTCTAGCGCCAAATATATGAGCCAGATTACGCACCATTATACTTTGGTGGCCTGCGCACAGTTTTAATGTGACATAATTTTTTCCGCACCGATTCAAAATTTCTTTCTTATGCATCAATTTTAGCCAATATACGAAGAATCGTTACATCCCTATATGAGAGTGAATAGTTGTGTGTCTGTGTCTGCCCTGAGACTGCAGTAACCACAGTGGCCACTTGAGGGCGCCCTGCCTCAGGCCCATAGATGATAACAATTTCCAGACTCTTCTCCCAGATTGTACCATGCTGTTGCTGGAGCTCCTCTTAAACTAACAACTTACTATAATAAAAAAGTTACGACTACTACTACTCACAAAACCGACAATCAAAAATGAGAGTTGAAACATTAGATTTACAGATGACTAGTTTATCTTACAGTTTATTTTTAGTAAGGATGCTCCGATCGATCGGCCGCCGATCATGATCGGCCGATCATGGCTAAAAATAGAGTGATCGGTGATCGGTAAAATGGGCCGATCAGAAGGGCCGATCAAATTACAATAAACACGCGAGGCTCTCACATTTCCTGTCCTGCAACTCCGGTTTGATTAAACAGCAGTAGCGTTATTTTAGCAGTGTTTTTAAGTTAAGCCCTGGTTATAACTAACACAAACCTGCCCTGGAGGCGCTGCTTTGTGTCCCCGCTGTGTCCCCGCCTGCTTTAGGAGCGCACGGGACAGAACCGAGGCAGCAGTGCGTGTATTTGCAAACACCAACGTAAATAGAGCTACAGCTAACCCGCTAACAGTTACGTTAAAAGGATTAAGAAAGTTCAGTCTGCCTGTGTCTTGTTGCGCGGAGAAAACTGTGTGTTTTGTGGCTTAAACTGCACCAAATGGCTGCTAATGGAAAGAGAAAGTAAAAAGGCAGCCCATGTGTCCGTGAGTCTGAGAGGAGCACCTTTCATCGTTGTCTTCTCTGCTCTCTTTGCACGTTTTCTTCATTCAGACGTTGTCAAAACTGGCAGCAGGAGCTGTCTGCTCTTTAGTCCACTGTGTTTCAACCTGGTTTGGCTGCGCGTTACGTGGACACAGGCGCTGCACCCCGGACTCGCATTAAAGGAACCAATTAAGAACAGCTGATTTTTACATCAGCGGAGCATTCAAACAAAGCCACAGACACTGGGCACACATTAAAGACCAATAATGCAACAAAACCTCTTCTTCTAAAACAAAAATAAGTAGAATTTTGTTGTTCTTTTATATTTACAAAGGCTACAGTATTTTTCAAATGGAACTAATAATAGCCTGCATACATTACATTACTACATTGAAGACCACGTGATCGGTATCGGCCATGATCGGTATCGGCCGATCACAGCAGAGGCTGATCGGTGATTGGCCTCAAAAACCCTGATCGGAGCACCCTTAATTTTTAGTGTCACTTTGAAACAACCCATTTAGCTTTTGCTGTGAGTAAAAAGCGCCTGACTTCTTTAGACTGCAGTCCGTAGATGATTGGGTTTAAACCTCCAGGGATGACGTCTTTGAGCAGCGCCATCACCTTCCTCTCCTCGACCATGATGGGGAAACGGTGCATCGTGATGATGAACATGGTGCCGGTCAGCATCATCACGTACACCACCAGGTGAGTGCTGCAGGTCTGCAGGGCTTTACGGTTCAGAGACTTGTTTTTTTTCGTCAAACAGACCACCATGATCTTCGAGTACGTCAGAACCATGCTCCCGAAGGAAGACATCAGCAGCACGGCGGTCAACGTTAGGCCGTAAACATTATTAATAAAAGTATTTTCACACGAGAGCTTAAATAGTGACGCATTAGCGCAGTAAGCTCCAGTTAAAAATGTCTGACAGCGGTTTAGCCTCAGCGTGAGTCCGATGAGAATCCCCACTAAAACGAATGCGACAAGCCATGCAAACATCATTAGCTTTATTAGCATTTTGTTGGTCATTATGGCAGCGTATCGTAGCGGGCTACAGATAGCAACGTAGCGGTCGAATGCCATGATCATGAGAATGGTGTGGGCGGCCGTGCCAAAGAAGTGCACGAGGAAAGCCTGGACGACACATTCGTAAAAGTGAATGAGCCGCTGAGACGGAGGACGCAGCATGTCCACGAGCACGCGAGGCACTACCACCGAGTTCAGCAGGAGGTCGTTCAGCGTCAGGTTGGCGTACAGCAGGTACATGGGCTGGTGCAGGCTGCGGTCCGACGCGATCAGGAGAGCCATGGTACCGTTGGCCACCACATTGAAGACGTAGAGGAGGAGGAAAGAGGAGAATGCGATGTAAGTGGAGTCTCTGGACAACAGGAGGCCCTCGAGCTGCAGCACAGGACTGTTCTCAGTCAGGTTCTCCATCCTCCTGGAACAGAGACAGAACATAAATTTTATTGTTTTTTTCCACTTTTTAAAATTCTCTGATATTTTATTGCAGTAATAATGTTAAATACGTGAGTATCGCTCTCAGGTGAGTTGGATATTCTCATATTTTTACATGAGTTCAACTAATCAAAGGTAAGTACAGTAATAGTACTATAATACTCTCAGGAAAGTTAGCTAGCTGACTTGGAACTCTTTATTACTTTAACAGGTTGCATGTAATAAGAGCTGCTGTCACAACCACAGCTCACGCTGAACTCGCAAATACGTACAACACTCAAACCATACCTTGCTTCTCAAATCACTCACTGCTTCTACGCGCAATCATACACACCAAAGTTCCACAGCGCCCCCTGTCATCCTCTGAGGTTCTACTATCGGCCGAATTCTCCTCCCCAGTCCCTGGAATAGACTTCCCCGGGGAGGCTGAAGAGTGTGATCCCCCTGCAGTTGGAACACACCTCCGGTCCCCCTTCTTGAAAAGAGGGACCACGCCGGTCTGCCAGTCCAGCAGCACTGTCCCTGACCGCCACGCAATGCTGCAGAGATGTGTCAGCCAAGACCTACAACATCCAGAGACTTGAGGTTCTCAGGGCAGATCTCATCCACACCCGGTGCCTTGCCACCGAGGAGCTTTTTAACCACCTCAGTGACTTCGGCTTGGGTGATAGTCGAGACTCTCTCAAGGAGTTGGGTTTCAGAGCCCAAACTGTGCGTGGAGGTGGAGGCGAGCTCGACTATCTCTAGTTGGTAACACTCAACCTCCCGCACAAGCCCCCCCCCCCCCCCCCTCAGCGAGGTGACATTCCATGTCCCCAAAGCTAGTTTCTGTGTCCAGAGATGTGGACGCCGAGGCCCCTGCCTTTGACCATCACCTGATCCTCCTTGCACCGGCCCCTTACGGTTCCTCCTGCAGGTGGTAGGATGGCCCCACAGCGTCCTTTCGGGCTGGGCCCGGCCGGGCCCCGTGGGGAGAGACCCGGCCACTAGGAGCCCCAACCCCAGGCTTGGCTCCAGGTTGGGGCCCCGGCTGCGCTGTACTGGGCGACCTAACTGGCCTTGTTATTTTTGTCTTCATACAGGGCTTTTGAACCCCTCTTAGTCTGTCTCGTCACCTAGGACCTGTTTGCCATGGGAGACCCTACCAGGAGCATTAAGCCCCCGACTACATAGCTCCTAGGATCATTCTGGCACTCAAACCCCTCCACCACGATAAGGTGTTGGTTCAAGGAGCTTCCATTGCATTGATCATTATCTTCATCCTTTGCTTTACACAGGTAGTAAAGTTTATTATGCACATTAATTGGGAAAACAGTACCATCTTTGTGTCTTAGAATGTCCTTCCCTTCTTGAAGATTGTGGCTCCACTTGCCCTGGCCACCTTTACAGAAACGATATCATGTGGGTAAACTGGAATGAACAATGCACTCCTCAGTGTTGCTGTGTGGCGACGTCCCTTGTTGTCGATTAGGCACACCTCCGCCTCTCCTCTGCACTCGGCCACACCCTTGCACTTGGTGCCATCGGCCAGCTCCACGCAGTGTCTCAGCCTTGAAGGTCTCATCGATGCTCTTAAACATGGCTATGTCCCTGATTATATGCAAAGTTGCCCCGGCATCCACCATCAGTCTTTTCATATTGACACCTCATCCCAAATGGATGTTCAGATCTCTGTCTCTAGTTAGAAAAGCATCACTGTTTTACAAACTAGAAAATTCAGGATTCAAGTCCATGTTTCTGTACTTATATATGGTTCACATCGGTCTTTGCCAGACATGACTGACGGTAAAGTGAATGTAAACAAATGCCAGCTCCGTAGGAGAGCAGTAGTGACCATGGCAGTAATATGTAAAAGTATGTGATCATCAGCTGTTCACATGTTCATAATAAGACATTTTGCTTCCCAGAATGGTGATCACAACCCAAAATACAGCCATGTTACGTCACCTGGCATTAACCGGTTGTATTAAAGTATTAGCCACAGTTTCCAGCAGATTTGTAGTTGTTCTGTTCATGTGATGTTAAAATGATAAAGTTTTACAAGTTAATGTTTCATGATCATCAGGGATGTAACAATCTCATAGTCTCACAACATCACCATGGAGCTTTACAATATTTTGTTGCAATGCCCTTGATCCTTAGCTCTGTTTCAGTGCAGCCAACATTATGCAATTATTAAACACTTATTTAGTCGTAATCTTTTGAAACATCACAATAATTATTGCACTAAAAGCTCATCAGGGCATTTTCAGAGAACATGTTGTGTTATCGTAAGCCTCTCCTGTGTCAGTGTAGCATCCCAGAGCGGTCTTTGTCTTGAGACCATTTGTTTTACGGTCTTGGACTCGTCTTGGTCTCGTCTTGGTCTCGGCTGCAGTTTTACTTGCCCTTGGTCTTGGTTTTGAATCTAATTTTACTCAGTCATGTCACTGATGTGGCCAATCATTATCAGAAAATGCTATTCATAATTTTAGAGTCATCAGTTTTCAGCATCAGAAGAAACAGAAAAATCATCTGTCTCTGTTTATGGATCATTAAAATAATCATGAATGTATTTGAATCACTTTTTGAAAAAATGTTTCCCCTTTCTTGGACTCGACTCGGTCTCTTTACTCGGTCTTGAACCCTGAAAGTCTTGGGCTTGTCTTAGTCTCGGTTCACTCTTGTTCTGGTCTTGGTCTTGACAACAACACTGATCTCCACAACATCAAACTAAACATTGTACTGAGATTTGGATAACATAACATCCCTTCTGTTTTTAAGAGATTTATTGCTTTCTTCAAACATCACTTCACGTTATAATAAAAAAAACATTCTCTTATAAAAACTGATCATTTTCTTGTTCAAGAAAGAAATGTATTACGTTAAACATGACACAGATGAAATATATTTTTACTGACCTGGCAGCGATTTGCTTCTGTGGGAGTCCTTTAGCAATATGAAAAAAAATAAAATAAAGTTACATAGTGTTTCTTTGCGTAAAGTTGATATAATAAAATTTGAATTAACAAAAATACAGCACATTAATGTAACATAAATCTGATTTAAAGTTCAGTTCCAATTCTCAGACAGATGAATATAATGAGACCTGGTGTCCTGTCTCAGCCTCAGCCTCGCTCCAGCGTCTCGTCCTCAGGTTTTATAGAAGAGCCTTAGTTCATGGGGAATAATCCGTCAGCGCAGACTCAAGGGAGTCTGATGGAACTTTCAAAACAACTTTTGTAATGACATGATTTTATATTATATTTATTTTTACAAATTTCGGATGAAAGGTGAGCACACACCGCTGGAGATTTTCACAAAAATAATCCTCCTAATAACATTTTTTGTTCTGGGCTGCACTGTGGCAGAGTGGTTAGCCTGCCCCTCCTGTCTCTCAGTGAGGAGGAGGTTGTGGGTTGGATTCCTGACATCTCTGAGTGGAGTGTGCATGTCCTCCTCGTGTTACTGTGGGTCCTCTTGTCCTCCCATCAGCCCCAATTACTGAAATGTTGGGACATTTTTAAATTTGAATAAAATGAAAACTAAAACATTTTCAAATCCCATGAGCCAATATTTTCTTCCCAACAGAACAAAGATAACATAACAAATGTTTACTCTGAGAAATGTGACACTTTTATCACAAAATGAGCTCATTTCAAATGTGCTGGTCTCAGCTGGGACAGGGGCAGGTTAGATTTTTGCATGATTTGGTCATAAAATGTGATCTGATCTTCATCTTAGTCACAACAATAATTAAGATTTTTTACAATTTTTATTTGCAGATTTAGTTGCAGTATAATACATAGCCTACTTGTGTCTCCTTATCAAACTTAAATGGTTGTACATTTCATAACAGAAATGTAATAGAAAAGTAGATATTAAAACAATGACATGTAAAAATAACACAACTATATAAAAACATTTGTTAACCACTTTTATTAGCACCTTTGTACTCTCCTCCTAAAACAGAGACACTTTAGTAGCAAGCACTGCACAGAGAAGCAGTTTATCATAAATCCTCTCCTCAGTCAGATATAATGGGCCTAATATAAGTCAGGTCTTACAAAAATATCAGTGGGGAACGACACATCCTCAGTAAAGACTCTGATCTCCATGGAAACGCTCCGGGGGAGGGGCCACTGAAACTTCAGATAAACTTTAGCTGTTGTTAGCCACTTAGCTTTCCTTTAGCTTGCTGCTAACAACAAGCTACTTTCTGAACAATGGCAAATGGAGCAAACAGGTGCAGCCTAAATAAAACCTTCAGAGGTGTCTCTCTGTCCTGGGCTTGTTCTTGTTGTTGTTGTTGTTTTTCCCTGTGCGCTGTGTGCGCTCCTCCGTCTGTGCGAGAGGTGAGGGAGCGCTCTTCTGAGCCGCTCTGAGGAATGAAGCTTGTGTGCAGTCTTTTCACGTTTCCAGCACGTCGGCCTATTTATTTTACGAGTCCTGTAAACTATAACTTTATATAAATTCATGTTTCTCTTCTGTAAAATGGTCAGGTGATGATGTCTAGCGCCAAATATATGAGCCAGATTACGCACCATTATACTTTGGTGGCCTGCGCACAGTTTTAATGTGACATAATTTTTTCCGCACCGATTCAAAATTTCTTTCTTATGCATCAATTTTAGCCAATATACGAAGAATCGTTACATCCCTATATGAGAGTGAATAGTTGTGTGTCTGTGTCTGCCCTGAGACTGCAGTAACCACAGTGGCCACTTGAGGGCGCCCTGCCTCAGGCCCATAGATGATAACAATTTCCAGACTCTTCTCCCAGATTGTACCATGCTGTTGCTGGAGCTCCTCTTAAACTAACAACTTACTATAATAAAAAAGTTACGACTGCTACTACTCACAAAACCGACAATCAAAAATGAGAGTTGAAACATTAGATTTACAGATGACTAGTTTATCTTACAGTTTATTTTTAGTAAGGGTGCTCCGATCGATCGGCCGCCGATCATGATCGGCCGATCATGGCTAAAAATAGAGTGATCGGTGATCGGTAAAATGGGCCGATCAGAAGGGCCGATCAAATTACAATAAACACGCGAGGCTCTCACATTTCCTGTCCTGCAACTCCGGTTTGATTAAACAGCAGTAGCGTTATTTTAGCAGTGTTTTTAAGTTAAGCCCTGGTTATAACTAACACAAACCTGCCCTGGAGGCGCTGCTTTGTGTCCCCGCTGTGTCCCCGCCTGCTTTAGGAGCGCACGGGACAGAACCGAGGCGCAGCAGTGCGTGTATTTGCAAACACCAACGTAAATAGAGCTACAGCTAACCCACTAACAGTTACGTTAAAAGGATTAAGAAAGTTCAGTCTGCCTGTGTCTTGTTGCGCGGAGAAAACTGTGCGTTTTGTGGCTTAAACTGCACCAAATGGCTGCTAATGGAAAGAGAAAGTAAAAAGGCAGCCCATGTGTCCGTGTGTCTGAGAGGAGCACCTTTCATCGTTGTCTTCTCTGCTCTCTTTGCACGTTTTCTTCATTCAGACGTTGTCAGACCTGGCAGCAGGAGCTGTCTGCTCTTTAGTCCACTGTGTTTCAACCTGGTTTGGCTGCGCGTTACGCGGACACAGGCGCTGCACCCCGGACTCGCATTAAAGGAACCAATTAAGAACAGCTGATTTTTACATCAGCGGAGCATTCAAACAAAGCCACAGACACTGGGCACACATTAAAGACCAATAATGCAACAAAACCTCTTCTTCTAAAACAAAAATAAGTAGAATTTTGTTGTTCTTTTATATTTACAAAGGCTACAGTATTTTTCAAATGGAACTAATAATAGCCTGCATACAATACATTACTACATTGAAGACCACGTGATCGGTATCGGCCATGATCGGTATCGGCCGATCACAGCAGAGGCTGATCGGTGATCGGTGATTGGCCTCAAAAACCCTGATCGGAGCACCCTTAATTTTTAGTGTCACTTTGAAACAACCCATTTAGCTTTTGCTGTGAGTAAAAAGCGCCTGACTTCTTTAGACTGCAGTCCGTAGATGATTGGGTTTAAACCTCCAGAGATGATGTCTTTGAGCAGCGCCATCACCTTCCTCTCCTCGACCATGATGGGGAAACGGTGCATCGTGATGATGAACATGGTGCCGGTCAGCATCATCACGTACACCACCAGGTGAGTGCTGCAGGTCTGCAGGGCTTTACGGTTCAGAGACTTGTTTTTTTTCGTCAAACAGACCACCATGATCTTCGAGTACGTCAGGAACCATGCTCCCGAAGGAAGACATCAGCAGCACGGCGGTCATCGTCAGGCCGTAAACATTATTAATAAAAGTATTTTCACACGAGAGCTTAAATAGTGACGCATTAGCGCAGTAAGTTCCAGTTAAAAATGTCCGACAGCGGTTAAGCCTCACCGTGAGTCCGATGAGAATCCCCACTAAAACAAACGGGACAAGCCATGCAAACATCATTAGCTTTATTAGCATTTTGTTGGTCATTATAGCACCGTATCTTAGCGGGCTACAGATAGCAACGTAGCGGTCGAATGCCATGATCATGAGAATGGTGTGGGCGGCCACGCCAAAGAAGTGCATGAGGAAAGCCTGGACGACACATTCGTAAAAGTGAATGAGCCGCTGAGACGGAGGACGCAGCATGTCCACGAGCACGCGAGGCACTACCACCGAGTTCAGCAGGAGGTCGTTCAGCGTCAGGTTGGCGTACAGCAGGTACATGGGCTGGTGCAGGCTGCGGTCCGACGCGATCAGGAGAGCCATGGTACCGTTAGCCACCACAGTGAAGACGTAGAGGAGGAGGAAAGAGGAGAATGCGATGTAAGTGGAGTCTCTGGACAACAGGAGGCCCTCGAGCTGCAGCACAGGACTGTTCTCAGTCAGGTTCTCCATCCTCCTGGAACAGAGACAGAGGCATGTCAGACTGGAACTGAAAACCTGGGATCAGTGTACTGGTGTGGTCTTGTTCAGTCTGGTCCAGTTAGGTCCGGTCTGGTTTCAGAGGTGGTGAGGTTAACTTTGTTTCTAACTCAGGTCATACCATATGGACAAGCAGTAATGGACCTGTTAAAGCTAACGCTGACGCTCCATACAATCGCATGTTCCTCTACAAAAAGAACTCGATTATTATTGTGGCAGTATGTACTGCAGTCCTGAACCCCTCGCACAAATGCCCCCTTGGTCTCGTGTGTGTGCAGGCATCCTATAAAGGTACTTATTATCTCTATTGTTTTTATAGACAGCCTGTAGCCTGTTGACTTCCCCCTTTATTGGAACTACATTCAGCTCACAAGTGGTACGTATTAATGTCTGTGGCTGATGCATGAGCTCTCACTCATACTCTTACTAATACCGCCTGCATCTTATTTTTAGATGCTGCTGTTTTGCTTGTATTGGTTTTTCCTATACCTGTTTTGGCTGCACATGTGTTGCCAGCCCTACATGATCCTGTTTTGCTACTCTGATGCCAGAAATGTTAACTCTCTGTTAACTGCTTGGCTGACCTGAGCATGGCCTGGTCGGTCCATCTACCTTGCATGCTAGCATGCTCTCTCTGGGACTGTTTTACTCCTGCAGGTACGGATTAATGTGGGACAGTTTAACTTTGTCCTGCTTTGCAAGTATGTTTCTGAACTGTAGAGCATGCGATGTTTAACCATTTAAAGATATATGACATGTAATGTGAATTTTAAAATGCACTGTGTTGTGATAGACTACTTTTTACTCCACTACATTTAGGTTTAAAGTACAAAGTATTTTGAGTTTTATCTGTATGTGGTGGTACATATCCGCTGATCAATAGGTCACATTACTGGCATCTTTAAAAGGAGGGCCCCTCGCCTCTGACGTCACCTACGTTGTGGAAGTTTTGCTCAGAGCTGTGCACGTTGCCGGCCTGAGTCGCTTCAAATTTTGACAGATTACCTGTTGCAGGCCTAAAGCCCCGGGATCTGTACTTGTGTTGAACCGACACCTGGCGTTCAGGCGTGTACACGAGATTCAGCTTGGGTTATCTCCTGGTGTGCACTCTGCAATACATTAAAGCGACCTCCGGGGTGCGGGGCGCGTGCACGAGGTTCATGAGGAGCTTCCGACTTGGTGCGTTAGCCATTTAAGAGTTCTCTGCTGCACATGATTCAGAGTTTCCTTACATTAAATTTATCTTTCCAGTTATAGGAACAGATTTGCCAAGCGGGCCTCCCCTTTTGGATACTCCTTTTCGGACGTTACCCCTTCTAGAGATACTTTCTCTGGTCTCCCTCACTGTTGAAAGTGCCTTCGGACGTGTCCCTCTGGTCGTCCCCCTGTCGTCTTGTGGCCCGGTGTGGGCTGCGATCGTGTGGAACCTCGGTGGTTTCCCTCTGCCTGGGGTTCAGTGGGGAATCCGCTCATGCATGCAGGGTAAAGTAGGTTGATATTTTAATTCAGTCCTACATGGATGTATGTGTGAGCATGTGAAAGGGCTAGTTTATGGTTATTAAAAGTATATTTTTGTAACTCAATCAAAACAATTAATAAAAAAAAATGTAAATTTGTAAATTTTTAAATTTATGTCTCTGTCCTACTCAGTTTTGTGAACCCGTGCGTTATACCTTATCAAAGTATTGGTACTGGCGTTGCATCAAACTAATTAACCCTTTACCTACTCTCGGTCACTACATGTACTTTTACTTAAGTAAAGAAATTGAGTACTTCTTCCATCATTGAAAGTACCTATGTTCTCCTGTACTTTACTATCCTCCCTGGTTTCTTTGGACTGGGGAACAATGGTACTTTCACAAATGCGCAGGTACCTATGTTCCCCAGTACCTATGTTCCCTGGGCCACACAAACTGGGAACCATGGGTGCAGGGAAACGTAGGTACACACCTCTGAAAAACACCAGGAGTGACCTGGCTCACTCAGAAGCCTTTAGGAGGTTCTTCACTTCAGTAAAATCCACCCCAGAAACAGAAACATGTCCAGTAACTCCTGGGGCCAGATTTATCAAAGGCTTGCTGCTCACGAAATGAGTAAGACGAGCTAAAAGTGGAGCAAACCCAGGCCCAGCTGAGTTTAGCGTCTGTCACAGGAGTTAAATGAGCCCGGTGCAGATTTTGCTCCGGTGACTCAATGAATTTGTAAAATGAGGCGTTCTCATTAGAACGTGCAGAATTCAAGGCAGAGAAATTGCAAATAAAATTACTTTCTGGTCGCTGTTTGATTTATCACGACTACTGGAGCTAAATCTGCGTGAAAATAGTTTTGCGGAGGCAAGAGCACAGCTTTTAGTGCTCAGATGGGCGTTGAAAATAAGTTCTAATGCTTTAACAGAGCTCATTTACAAAGATACAACAGTAATGTGTTGCTTTAAAGTCGGAGGAAACAAAGAGACAGACTTTACCTGCAACACTTTGTCCTTGATTCTCACTCATATTTCCCTGAACTGCCGCTTTCACAGCTCCTGTCTCCTGTTTGTTTCATGTACTTTTAAATCTTTACGGTGGCAGTCTTTAAACCCTGTGTAAAGGCTAGGTCCTACATAATGACAGTCTCACTGTGTTTATCCCATTGCCTCACGCTCACTGCGATGTTTGATCGACAGCTGCTGTGGCTCAAGGCTGCGCTGCGTAGATTGAAAATATATTTTTTTATTGTTATATTTATTTGATCACCATCAGCACTGCATAAAGGCTACTGATACATTTTGTATAATTGTTTGAAGCGTTTGAGGTACTGGCTCTGACAGACAGTGACCTTTCCTCTCTGTCTCCTCACACAGAGGGAAACTAAGTCTCATGACTCAGTGCCAGAATTGAATGAGGCAAGGATTTAACAAGGACAGACTACGCAAGGTTAATAGAAGAAAGTGAAATGAAATGATTCTCCCTCAAAGACGGTGAGCGTATTCGGTCTGCTACAGTCAGTCCTGTGTTTGAGGCTGGACTCTCAGATTAACTTCTGCGTTCCTCTCGCTGTCAGCTGAGTCTTATAAAATTCTCATTTATGTATGAGATTTGCAGCAGCGATGACAGCAGTTTCTCTTCGTGAAGTATTGTCAGCTGTGACTTTCAGTACAAAAACAAGGAAGGCAGAGCCATTTAAATCCATCACAGCGGTGCCATGAGCACCGTCCCAGAGCAGCGGACTCTCTCTGCGTCCAAGCCCAGGTCCAGGCTGTGACGCTGAGGGAGAACAGTCATCATGTGACTGTACACAAAACTTTAGCTATGCACTCAAGAAAATGTCGACAGACTGATGGCCAGGTCACGTAAACGCCCAGGCAGCTGATCCAGCGACACTGGGAACACAGAGCAACCTTCACCCACAGCCAGGGCTTCACATTTAAACAAACATGAAGCCACTGTACTCCCCTCGTTATAAACAACCTGAGGATTCTAACACGTTACCCCAACAGTGCTCTATGCCACTGTCTCTACACCGTTGTCTCACCACTGTGGTAAACCCTGGAAGTTCTGCGTTGTTTAAGGTCGCACCAATTCACCGGTGTAGGTTTTAAAAGGGTTTGCGGCGCTGGTTTGCAGGGCTTTGATGTTGAATTGATGTAGAAGTATAAATCAAATTCATTCATGTGTGTAGCTAAAAAATAATTCCTAAAACATTTTAAAGTTCAGAGTAAAGTTATTTTCAACATTTTCTACTAAAATCAGAGTTCTGTTTAAAGCACAAACACAGGAGCATGGATACTGAAAACTGTGGGTACACGACATTATTTCAGTTCAAAGTGGAGAACACGTTTCATACACGAAGCAGGACTGCACCGAGAGAAACATATGAGATGTACGATAACAGTAAAACTGGAGCTGTCTGGATTAGCTTTGGACATAAAATTCAATTTATGAAGATAATTTGATACTAAAACCAGAACTAGATTCAGACCCAGACTTTATTTATGCCACCAGAGGAAATTTATTTGAGCAGCAAGATAAGACAAATGGGCAAAGAAAAACAAACTAAACACAACAAATACAACAAAGCTCAGTTAATAAACACTGACTATAAACCCTAAAATAATTTAAACAGAAATGAAAACATTAGGAGATTTCAACGACTTTAAAAGATGTATAGCTGTTGAGATAAAGAATTTACAGTATCAGACTAAAACCAGGACTAAACCAGGACTAAACCAGGACTAAACCAGGACTAAAACTAAGACTAAAACCAGACTCTAACTCAGACCTGGCTCTAACTCAGACCTGGCTCTAAAGCAAATGTACTTTAAGGACATACTTAAAGGTAACTTTTTCTTCTCCAAACTGTAGCCTACTCTCTCCTGGATTTATCTAAACACATCTTACAGAAGTTGTTTATTTTAACCTCTGTACATTCTTATTTCCTTGTGCAGTTTTAATAACTGAGGTTTTAGCAGAAGAACCAACTGAGCCGACCAGAACCAGTATTTAATCCCTAACTGCAGACTCTGCCCTCCCGTCCCAGTACACAGAACAGATCTACCATAAGCAGATGAATATAACAGTGATACCTGGAGGTGGCGTCCCGTCTCAGACTCGCCCCAGCGTCTCGTCCTCTGGTTTTATAGAAGAGCCCTGAGTTCATGGGAATAATCCTTCGCCGCAGGATGAAGGATTATTCCCAGGATGAGTCTGATGTAACTTTAAGTAAAGACTCCTAATCCACGCATTTTTAAGTTATAAAACCTGAAATTCTGATGCACAGGAGTCCAACACTATTTCAGAAAGACTGAGAAAAAGAAAAGTATGGAGCTTTAAAGCCATTGTAGGTAATGGGGATTTTAAACATATTTCGTCATGAAATTAAAAACGTTTTTTTACCAATAAATAGCCCTCAAAACAGTGAGTGGGTTCAGATAAAAACAAACTAAACTACTATCTGTATTTTTTATTTAACAAATAATTACATTTTTATAAAATTGTATTAGGACTTAAACAGCTCTGTGTGATTATCGGTGGCAGCGGCTGCCACTCAGAGTCTGACTGTGACACAACAACAGCAGGAGTCTGCCTGGGAAAGCAGTCGCGGTCATGGCAGAGACCTTGCAGTCGATCCCTCCTGCACCCACTGCTGTCTTCGTTAGAAAAACAAAAACTCTTTTAGAGAAAGAGGAAAAGTAAAAGAGGTTAAACAGATAAAGAGCTTAAACTGGAGTAAATATTGGAGCGGCATTTGATCGGTGGAGAGAGCTCTGGGAACGAAAGGGGCTCTAAACAGATGCTAATGTCGCTACGTTTCTTTTAAACTGGGGAGATTCTTTTCTTTATATTTGTAAAACAGTGCCACCTAATGGTAACATGTGCATATGTGCAGTACCTCAACATTTGGCTAGAATGAGTCCTGCAGTTGTCTATTGCATTTGTATAAGCAACCCTCAGTGACGCTAGCTTAGCGGCTAACAATAGCTAGCAATCTTACTCTTACAATACTTATGATTGTTGCTGTTGTATGGAGCTTGTATTGTTGCTGTGGGACGACTGCGAGTGTGGATCAGATTTATTTCACTACATTTCTTTTATGTTCTCGTTATGAGAAATACAGAAGGTTCTGGCATCCACAGCTTCTCACCGACTGCCGTTCTAAAGACCGTGACCGTGGTTTCAGCGTCTGCCAGGCACGGGATATAACGCTGCCTGCTACACTCACAAAACAGCGCCCTCTAGTCAGTTTTCCACTCACTACCTACAATGGCTTTAAGCGCTGATTTAAAACATTCAATAGCAGTTTTGATTGGCAGAGGGAGAGAGTTCCAGACTTTGGGACCTGCTGCAGATGCTCTGTCACATACTCAGATACATGTGTGCGTTTTACTGTGTTCACAGGAAAACACTTGTGTCAAACAGAACCCCAGTCCAGTTTCTGGTCGTTAGAAGTGAAAACACCGCCCTCCACCTGGGACTGACTGATGCTGAGCTGATTAAAGAATAAAACTCTCTGTGGCTCATGTATTTGTGTCAGCGTTGCCAGTGTTGGGCTACTTTTGCTCTCTCTTGGTGGAAAAAAATAGCGTTGGGCAGGTGTACAATATTTGGGCATTATGGGGCGGGATTTTGAAAATGTAAAATAAACTTATTTTAAAAATAATTTTTAAATTTCCCCAGTAAATAACTCTACATATTTGCTGGTTACTGATGAATAATTATGGAACTCTGATTGGTTGAAAAAAGTAAACACTCTGCAGCCGCCTGAGCGCGGATGGGCCAACAGTGTTTCCTCTCAAGCTTGGAGTTTTAGCATTTATCAACCTGCCGAAGCGGGGGAATTACAAGAAATTGTAGGAACAGGACACTGACACAGAGCTAAAAATATGGATCATCTCTGTCCAGGAAGAGAGTAAGCATGTGAGAGAGCCACATGTTTTTCTGATTACACTCGTGTAGACTGAGACTGTTTATTACTCTTTCCATTGGCAGTTGTGAAGTTTTGTGTGCTCAAAATATGTCCTTTCAGTTTTAACATTAAAATTGTAGAATGGTTCTGATTTGGGCAAGTTTTTATTGTTTTGGGCAGGTTTTACGTTATATTTTGGTTGGAAACTGTCAGTCAGATCTGGCAACCCTGACTGAGTTTAACGAACGTGTAAGAGCCAGAACACCCGGCGTAAAGAAACAGAAAACACAAATATTTAAACCAAATAAACTGAGATAAGAACTGTGAGTAAGTGTCTGTTACAGATAAAGACCAGAACACAGCGCTGTGCAGAAACTGGGACAGAGGGATGATCTGGACGACCGGGACTGAGGGACTGGCCAGGTCTAGGTCTGGATTACATCTTGGCCCTAAACCAGACATCTGCAACTTTTGGTTTTAGAGCCACGCGCAGCTCTTTAGCTCTGCTCTGACATCAGGTCATGTAAAGTCAGCAAAGGATAAATAGACGACAATAAAACAACCTGCATCATTCTGTCAGTTTAAAATGAAACATTCTCTCTGTCTCCTGGTATACGCTGCGACTAAACTGTTAAACTGTTGTAATAAACTGTTTTAGCTTCAGTTGTCCTGCAGTTGCCACACAGCAGCGCCAAGAACCAGGGACAGGACGTGACTGAGATAATCAGTGTCAACTCCCGTTAATTTGGTGAAACTTTTTATTACTACAAAAACATCTCAAATCCATCTAAATAAAAGTTGGTGATCTCTGCTTTGAGAATATAAAAATATAAAAAAATTAGTGTAAAAAAATGTAGATGCTATTACATAAACTGGCATACAAAGTGCTAAAATTATGTTTTCAATTCAATATTTGGTATTTATGATCAGGACACAAGTTGATTAAAAGATTTATGATTTTTTGATGTATAATATTTGTGTGCTGTTTAGAGCTGAGGACAGTTTTGTTTTGTCTGTGAACAGCAGCAGTAACAGATTTAGTCAGAGAGGAAACAGGAAGGAAAATTAGATTTGTGTTTAGAAAATCAACATTAGTGATAAAATCCACAGCTGAGACTCAGAGAAGAGAACCACCGCAGAGACTTCAACGAAGTAAGGAGGAGGACACTTTTGTGGACCTGTTGTGTGGTCCTCTGTTGTCTTTTATTGTTGTATGCATGATGTGTGTGGTGCTTTTTCAGCAAATAAAGTTCCTAACGGATAAATGAAGTGATTTTTTTTCTTAGTTATTTATTGTTTTATGTGCAGCACTTTGGAAGCTGTGTTGTTTGTAAAATGTGCAATGGAAACAAAGCGGAAGTGTCTCAGCTAGGGGCCTGAGGCGCATCAAAGGAAAACACGCATTATTTCTGCAGCAGTCTTGGATTAAATGGTATGTTGCAAATTAGCGACATACGGCGTGAAGGGGTTAAGGTCTGCAGTTCGCCCGTACGTTTGTCTCTGGACGGCAGGAGGTTTGTCCAGTTTTACCGTACGTTTGTCTCTGGACGGCAGGAGGTTTGTCCAGTTTGTCTGTACATTTGTCTCTGGACGGCGGGAGGTTTGTCCAATTTGTCTCTGGATGGCAGGAGGTTTGTCCAGTTTTACCGTACGTTTGTCTCTGGACGGCAGGAGGTTTGTCCAGTTTTACCGTACGTTTGTCTCTGGACGGCGGGAGGTTTGTCCGTACGTTTGTCTCTGGACGGCAGGAGGTTCGTCCAGTTTGTCTGTACGTTTGTCTCTGGACGGCGGGAGGTTTGTCCAGTCGCTCGTACGTTTGTCTCTGGACGGCGGGAGGTTTGTCCAGTTTGTCTGTACGTTTGTCTCTGGACGGCGGGAGGTTTGTCCAGTCGCTCGTACGTTTGTCTCTGGACGGCGGGAGGTTTGTCCAGTTTGTCTGTACGTTTGTCTCTGGACGGCGGGAGGTTCGTCCAGTTTGTCTGTACGTTTGTCTCTGGACGGCAGGAGGTTCGTCCAGTTTGTCTGTACGTTTGTCTCTGGACGGCGGGAGGTTTGTCCAGTCGCTCGTACGTTTGTCTCTGGACGGCGGGAGGTTTGTCCCGAGTCTAGAGAGTCTCGGCTTTGGTCCGACAGAGCAGGGCCTGGATCCTGGCGCGGATCTCCCTGATCTGGAGTCCGTAGATGAGCGCGTTGAGGGCGGGCAGGACGACCTCGCCCAGCGCCGCCACCACCTTCCTCTGCTGGGCGAGCGCGGGAAAGCGGTGCAGGACGACGATGGTGAAGGCGAACAGCAGCAGCAGCAGGTAGACGCTCAGGTGGGACGCGCAGGTGTGCAGGGCCTTGCGGTTCAGGGCGAGGCTGCGGCTGCGCAGGCACACGGCGGCGATCTTCAGGTAGGTGAGTGTCACGGAGAGCAGCGAGGAGCCCAGCAGCAGCACGGTGTACGCCAGGCCGTACGCGTTATTCACCAGCAGGTCCTCGCAGGACAGCCTGAACAGCGACGCGTTATCGCAGAACAGGTTCGGGACGACTCTGCGGCAGCGGGACAGGCGCAGGGTCAGGCCTGGAGAGGAACAAAGGTCAGTTACTATACATAATGTAATACAGGGGTTCTCAAGCTGTGGTACAGGTCCCACTGGTGGTACTCAGAAGTCTTTTACAGTTCAAGTCCTGGTGTAGATTCATTTAGGACCAGGTTAAGTCCTGTTTCAGGCAGGGGCTAGTCCTGGTTTAGTCCTGGTTTAGTCCTGGTTTAGACCTGGTTTAGACCTAGTTTAGACCTGGTTTATACCTGGTTTAGTCCTGGTTTAGACCTGGTTTAGTCCTGGTTTAGACCTGGTTTAGTCCTGGTTTAGACCTGGTTTAGTCCTGGTTTAGACCTGGTTTAGTCCTCGTTTAGACCTGGTTTAGACCTGGTATAGTCCTGGTTTAGACCTGGTTTAGTCCTGGTTTAGACCTGGTTTAGTCCTGGTTTAGACCTGGTTTAGACCTGGTTCAGTCCTGGTTTAGACCTGGTTTAGTCCTGGTTTAGACCTGGTTTAGACCTGGTTTAGACCTGGTTTAGTCATGGTTTAGTCCTGGTTTAGACCTGGTTTTGACCTGGTTTAGTCCTGGTTTAGACCTGGTTTAGACCTGGTATAGTCCTGGTTTAGACCTGGTTTAGACCTGGTATAGTCCTGGTTTAGTCCTGGTTTAGACCTGGTTCAGTCCTGGTTTAGACCTGGTTTAGTCCTGGTTTAGTCCTGGTTTAGACCTGGTTTAGACCTGGCTTAGTCCTGGTTTAGTCCTGGTTTAGTCCTGGTTTAGTCCTGGTTTAGACCTACTTTAGTCCGGGTTGTGTCAGGAAGGGCATGTGGTGTAAAAAGCCTGCCACAGCCCCATGTGACTGTCCCAGGGCAGAGTTCAGGGTAAAGCTGAGGCGCACTGACCCAGCAGGACGGCCACCATGACGAAGGCGCTGCCCCAGGCGGCCAGCGACAGCCTCAGGACCATCCCGCCGGTCATGACGGAGGCGTACCGCAGCGGGGCGCAGATGGCCAGGTAACGGTCGAACGCCATGGCCATGAGCACGGTGTGGGACGTGCTGCCGTAGAGGTGCACGCAGAAGGCCTGCAACGCGCAGAAAGCGTACGGGATCTGCCGCCGCCCCGCGCCCGACCAGATGTCCGTCAACACGTGGGGGATGATGGCGGTCGCCCCGAACACGTCGTTCAGGATCAGGTTACAGAAGAGCAGGTACATGGGCTGGTGCAGGCCGCGCTCGGACCAGATCAGGACCACCAGCCCCAGGTTGGTCACCACGATGAAGACGTAGACCAGCAGCAGCAGCAGGAAGGCGGCCACAGAGGAGCGCGGGGACACCTGCAGACCCTCCAGCAGCAGGACGTCCGAGGCCAGGGTCAGGTTCTCCATTCACACGCCACACAAGTATCGAGCCACAATAACTCCCAGTCCCAGTCCCAGTCCCAGCCCAGTCCCAGTCCCAGCCCAGCCCAGTCCCAGCCCAGTCCCAGTCCCTGCACAAAAGAGCCACAGACCAGTGTTTCTCAAACTGTTCACACCAAGAACTTCACGAGAAAATACTGTTCAATCACTTTAAGTTTCATCTTTAACGGAATAAAATGAGCCTAAACCAGGTCTAAACCAGGACTAAGCTAGGTCTAACCCAGGACTAAGCAAGGACTAAATCAGGTCTAAACTAGGACTAAACCAAATCTAAAGCAGGAATGAACCAGGTCTAAACCAGAGCTAAATCAGGACTGAACCAGACAAAACCAGGTCTAAGCCAGGTCTAAACTAGGACTAAACCAGGTCAAGCCCAAGACTAAAACAGGTCTAAACCAAGACGAAACCAGGAATAAAATGGCTCTAAACCATGACTTTAACTGTAGAAGACTCCTGAGTACCACCAGTGGGACCTGTACCACAGTTTGAGAACCCCTGACCTACGTAAAAACAAGATAAAAAGAAACATTTCAAAACGTTCCAAGTCTGTTCAAAAATAAATGTCAGAATAATTCAAAATAATCCACAGCAGCAGATGATAAACATAACAGAAAAATGAATATTTCACAAACAGCTTCAAGAAATAGAGAAAAAAAACTCCTCAGTTAAGTCCAGGTTTAGTCCAGATTAAATTCATTTAACAATTTCTGGATAAAACTTTAAATCAAACACTGACAGCAGAGCATTAACGTCATTGGGAAATGAGAGACTCTCACTAATTATTGTTTCAAATAAAAGGTTTTTCTTTGGTTTAAGTTATAAAGTGTTCATGAAATAAACAGCCATTAAGTAAAACAAAACAAGCAAACAAAAAAATTAAAAAAAACATTTAAAAATTCAATAATAATAATGATAAATAAAATTCAACAGCAAAAAAAAAAAAAAAAAAAAAAAAAGAACTTATGCAGAAAATGTCACTGTACAGAAAACCTAAAGAAAAATCTTAAGAGTTAAAGTATTGGTATTAAGAGTATTTAGAGTCCACAGCCGAGGAGCTGTGACGTCTGAGAGCCAGCTCTGAGTCTCAGCCTCATTTATCTGCTCCTCTCTGAGCCGCTCACGTCAGACTCAGCCTCCACTGCACAGAGACCAACCCCCAGGACCGGACTCAGACCAGGACCGGACTCAGACCAGGACCGGACTCAGACCAGGACCGGACTCAGACCAGAACCGGACTCAGACCAGGACTGGACTACTGTGGTCCAGGTCCAGTTCAGCGCAGACCTGAGTCAGGGCCGACCCTTCACAGAGACGTAGGTAACATTTGCCCACGTTCACCTCTGTCTACTGCAGTTTGCTTTAAAGTGGAACTCTGCTTGTTTTTTTGGCTCATTTTGCCTTATTTTTCTCTAAAGAGCGCCCCCTACAGTTCAGAGTAAAGCACTGTCGTAAACCCTCACAAGCCCAGGTGACTCCTGTGTGATCCCTCGCTCGTCTTTACTTTCATTTTTCCCTCCGTCTATCTGTACAAAGTTTTTTATTCCATTTTTCCGCTCTGTTGCAATGAAAATCAAGATATAAAGCCACCGCTAGCTTGTTGTTTTGTTAACCGGGATGTGCCGCTTTCTCGCGAGACCTGAGACTTCCGTGACTCCAGGTCGGCGATGCTCTCTGTTGCAAGGGTCAATTTCAGCCAAGAGACACCAGGGGGCGCTGCAGGATTGCGTCATTTACCCCTCAACAACCCATTTAACCATCACACAGACTCAGAAACAGTTTATATAAGATAAAAAAGTTACTGAGTTCTGCTTTAAACATTTACCTTCCACTTGCCACTTTCCTTTTTTCAGTCACAAAATGAAACAGTAAACCTACCGCTGGGTCCCTGGTCTCCTCTCGCTCTCGTTCCAGGCCTGGACCCAGCACTCTTCCCTCTCTGTTCCCTTCTCCAGATCTGAGCCAGGACCTGGTCACTCTGAACCCTCTTGCATTGGAGCAACAGTGCTAACCACTTTGCCACTGTGCTGCCTTGAGCTATTGCTGCGTCTTTCCAAAAATGCAGTCCCAGTGTCCTGAGGATATTTATGCTGAAAATTAAAGCTACAATAAATGAACCTGAACATATGATAACCCTGCAGTGAATGAACCTGTAACTTTTATTTATCTTTCTTATAAGTTCATCCTTCATCTTGACAGTGTTTCCTCCACTTCTTCCTGCAGTCTCTGTCAGACAGCAGGGGCTGATGTCGCCCCCTACTGTCCTTCCTCAGGACCGTCCCAGGTGCGGGGTAAGGTGTATGCTCCCGTGTCCTGGTTCATGGTCCTTGGCCCCTGATCTCGATGGCCTCCTGATCCAGCTGTGATAATTTCAGCAGAGATGATCCTGGTATTTTCTCCAACCGTTCACACACCTGTCCCGTCGCTCAGACCCTCTCCTGAAATCTGGAGATCCTTGGACGGTCCTAGTGCTGTGAGGAGATGGTGCCGTGCGTCTCTCTGTGAGTCAGTGACGTGAACTTGTCTGTGCGTTACTTTTCTCTGTGCGGTTAAGTTGTGCGTTGGCTCGAATAAACGCAGTGATATCAGTGATCAAACCTCCGTCACTGAGAAGGACTCGGCTCATTTATCTGTTAGCTTTGTGTTGCTAACAGCTGCGCTAAATAAGCTCTGCTCACCCTCCGCAGCACACGAACAGGTAACGGTAGCTGACCCCATCTGTGCTCCTGCCCCCCCTACCTCACCCCCGCTCCCCCTGGACCCCTACCTCACCTGACCCAGAGTCACAGAAGTCTCAAATCTCATGAGAAAGCAGCACATTCAGGTTAGCAAAACCAGCTATCGTTGGATTTATATCTTGATTTTTGACGAGGCAGAGCGGCCAAATGGGAAAACAAAAGTAAAGACGAGCGAAGGATCACAATAGGAGTGTTTATGGCAGTATTTTACTTCAAACTGTAGGGGGCGCTCTATAGAGGAAAATAAGGCAAAACAGTGATGAAATGAGCAAAATGATTGAGTTTTCCTTTAACAGTCCTAGACACATGTTGCCAGTCCGTCCTGGGGGAGGATCTCTCCCTCAGTGTGGTCTTCATAATGCTGCGTTCACACCGGACGCGTTTGAGGCATCAAATTCGCCTCAAACACATCTTGTTGGACGCGTGAACATTTTGAAGTCAGACGCTTTATTTGCAGGTCCATTTCCCTCTCTTCACGCATTAAAACAAATGTGTTCAGATGCAAATTTGCGTCATGGGAGGAGTCTGTTGTGCCAGGGTAATAGCCGTTCTTTCAGGGCTAATTCCAACTGAGGCCATGCTCAACTGTGTCGGTCCGGGTACATGTCCACAGGACACTGCTGTTGTATTTAAGCACTCAACCCCAGCAGCAGAGCTGAGATATGGAGGTTTTTTCTTGTTTAATAGCGGTCTCTAGTGGTTTTAGCAGGTTATAGGCTAGCACTCAGTACACAGGCTCTGTTTTTCCTGTTGTTTTGGAGAGAGCAGTAACTGCTAATCCACTGAGCTCAGCTCACGCTAAAGTTAAGGTCCCTTTTATGTCTTGTTACTGTCTTTTTGTCTGCGGTCTTTATAAAAGTAGCAGAGCTGCTGTAGGCTGCAGCTATAGCTCCAGGTTCACAGTGACAGCCTCGAGTCCACTGTGATTGTTTTGATGGATCTCTGCTTTCTACGTCCTCCCACTTCACTGTAGGAGCTAGATCCTGATTGGTTAATGCGCCGTGAATATTCACCAAAATTCAGAATTTTCAAATCGGGCGTCTAGGGCATCAGATGCTCAATTCGCGCGTCAGATGCGTCAGACGCGTCAAAGCCAGATTTGCAATGCGCTGGATGCTAGATTGACACTGCAAGACGTCCAGACCTGCGTTTACATAGACTTAACATAAATCAGACGCCTCAAACGCATCCGGTGTGAACGCAGCATTAGGTTTCTCCTTTTTTCCCCCCAAACCTGTTTTTTTTAGGAGTTTTTCCTTAAGAGAAGGAGGGCCTAAGGAAGGAGTGTCCTGGGTCTGTTTAGTTTAGTGTTGTTATTGTTTGTGATGATTGTTTGTTTTGTCTGATGTGATGATGTTTGTGCTTTTTTACGTTTGATTAACTCTTTGTGAAGCCCTTGAGGTGACTGTTGCTAAATAAATAAAAGTGAATTAAACTGAATGAGTGAACACAAATCCTACTGAAGAAGATCTGGAGGTGCGCCTCCTGAGAAGGTGCAGAGGAGCGGTGTGTACAGGGCTCATGTTACAGAGATTTGAGGTTTTCCTGTTGTGTTTCTTTCTTGTTCCTGTTGGATGTTTCTTTCTGGAGTTCCCCTCATGTGCCAGATGCCCCGCCTGTTTCTCTTCTGTACTTGTGTGTTATTGAGAAAAGCCTGGCGTTTCATAAATGACTTCACATTTAAAAGTTTCTTAACTTCACAGAAACCTGACCTGATGTAACCAGACTTCATCTGCGTCGTCAGAACTCCTCAGACAGCTCTTCCTCTGGCCACAGCTCTTCCTCTGGGCCACAGCTCCTCTGTTACAGTTGTTTTTGTTATTGTCACTCTCTGCTCCCTCAGAGCCTCTGTGGTCCTGGCCTAGTCCTGTTTCAAACCTGGTTTAGATCTGGTTCAGTCCCAGAGCTCGGTCTCCAGACACTAATTATCCTCCGAACAACAGCGTTAATGAGATGCTAATAATCACAGTGACACTTCCCCAGGCTCTCCTCTGGACCTGGAGGCTGCCCCAGAGTTTTACTGAAGTTATGTCCAAACAAAGAGACATCTGCAGAAGTTTAGATGTCAAAACATATTCAAATGGAGTTCTATAATTAATCTGAGGTTAAAGGTCGGACTCTCAGCTGTAATCTGAGGTATTCACATCCAAATGGGACGAAGGGTTTAGGAGTTACAGCTCTTTACTCTTTAGCTGCCTCAAAAGTATTTGGACAAACTTTCAAAGCTATTTCTTGAACTGTGTGGGATTTTCCCTCAGTAATCCATCATAAACAAAGCAGGTAAAAGGTCTGGACTTGATTCCAGTTGTTAGATTTGTATGTGACAGCTGTTTCTGTGAAATCACAACATGCTGTGTCTCAGTGGAAGTGAATCAGACCATCCTTAGGTGGGATAAAAAATGTGAAAATCCCCTTCACAATATCCACCTTAAGGCCAGGACACACTGGGATGATCACCGGCCGTTGGGCGTGGTCGGACATGAGCCTGTTTGGTGTGTTCCACATCATCAGATGTAGTGGGACACAGTTGGACCTAGTTCTGAGTGAACATCAAATCTGTATCAGGCGTCGTCTCAAATGAGCTCTGATTGGCTGTGTCCCGCTCACATCTGTCACACATCTGTGTTTAACATCAAAATATAGGAATAGGAATAGGAATAGGAACTTTCTGTTCTACAATTCCTTCATTATGTTTCCCACATCTGTGCTACAGTTAATGTGTCCTTAGCTTTAGCCTTGTGCTAATGTGCTGCAGTTACCTTACCTTAGCTTTAGCCTTGTGCTAATGTGCTGCAGTTAGCTTACCTTAGCTTTAGCATCATGCAGATAAAAATATAATCCCCCTCTGAAGCAAAAAGCTGCAATAATCCAGTCCCTTTTATTCATCACTGTGATCAGGCGAGTTTAATTTAGCCTATGATTATCCATCCATCCAAATTTTTCCGCTTATCCGGGACCGGGTTGTGGGGGCAGCAGTCTAAGCAGGGAGCCCAGACTTCCCCCTCCCTGGACACTTCCTCCAGCTTGCCCGGAGGAACCCCAAGGTGTTTCTGGCCAGATGGGAGACATAGTCCCTCCAGCGTGTCTTCCCCGGGGCCTCCTCCCGGTGGGACATACCTGAAACACCTCACCAGGGAGGCATCCAGGAGGCTCTGGAACAGATGCCTGAGCCACCTCAACTGGCCACTCTTGATATGGAGGAGCAGCGGCTCTACTCCAAGCTCCTCCAGAGTAACCAAGCTCCTCACCCTATCTCTAAGGGAGCGCCCAGCCACCCTGCGGATGAAACTCATTTCGGCCGCTTGTATCCGGGATCTTGTCCTTTCGGTCATGACCCAAAGCTCCTGACCATTGGTGAGAGTAGGAACGTAGATCGATGGTAAAGTGAAAGCTTTGCCTTTTGGCTCAGCTCCTTCTTCACAACAACAGAGCGATACAACAAGCGCATTACTGCAGATGCTGCAGCAATCTCCTGTCAGTCTCAGCTCCATCCTTCACTCACTGAGAACAACACCTGAGATACTTAACCTCCTCCTGAGGCAGGACTCTCCTCCGACCTGGAGAGGGCACCACCCTTTTCTGGTCGAGAACCATGGCCTTGGAGGAGCTGATTTTCATCCTGGCCGTTTCACATTCGGCTGCAAACCGCCCCAGTGCTCACTGAAGGTCCTGGTTCCATGAAGCCAACAGAACAACATCATCTGCAAAAAGCAGAGAGGAAATCCTGTGGTCCCCAAACCTGACTCCTTCAGGCCCCTGGCTGCACCTAGAAATTCTGTCCATGAAAATAATGAACAGAACCGGTGACAAAGGGCAGACCTGCCGGAGTCCAACCAGCACTGGGAACAGGTCTGACTTACAACCGGCAATGCAAACCAAATTCCTGCTCCGATTGTACAGAGACCAGACAGCCCTTAGCAGAGGGCCCCGGACCCCATACTCCCAGAGCACCCCCCACAGGACACTGTGAGGGACACAATCTCAAATGGTTAGGACTACACACAGATAGACATTAGGTTACTAAGAACTGTGGCATCATAGACAATGCTCCTGTGAGGTTAAAAAGACCAATAATGCAACAACACAGACACATGACACCAAAATGTTTCCAGAAGTCTTTATTCCAGTCTCCAGTCACTTCCTCCACACAGAACACTTCCTGCAGTGGAAGGCTCTGCTCCAGATCCTCCGTATGTCTCTGGACTGAACTCCGTAAATGATTGGGTTCACACTTCCCGGGACCGTGAAGAGCAAGATGGCCGCCAGCTTCCTGTAATCAGAAAACTGCGGAAAACGATGAAGAGCGATCAGCACAATCCCGCTCATCAACATGATCAGGTAGACCACCAGGTGAGTGCTGCAGGTCTGTAAGGCTTTACGGTTCAGAGACGCGTTCTTATTGGTCAAACACACGGTGGTAATCTTTGAATACGTCAGAACCATGCTCCCGATCGACGACGACATCAAAAGTACAGTAAAAAACAATCCATAAATGTTGTTAATGAAAGTACTTTCACAGGAGAGTTTGAAAAGTGAAGGGTTGTCACAGTACGGGTTTGTGATCAGCGTCCTGCATCGACTTAGCCTCACCGTTAGCCCGATGAGAATCCCCACCAAAACAAAAGCCACTCCCCACGCAAACACGGTTAGCTTTATTAACATTTTGTTGGTCATAATGACAGTGTAACGTAGCGGGTTACAGATAGCGACGTAGCGATCGAACGCCATGATCATGAGGACTGGTGTGGGAAGAGGTACCGCAAACATGAGAAACAAAAGCCTGAGTTACACATTCAGGATAAGAAATCGTACGTTCTGAGGGAGATTTGAGCATGTCGTAGAGCAGACGAGGGATTATGTGCGTACTGACAACAATGTCACAGACGAAGAGGTTACACAGTAAAATGTACATGGGCTGGTGCAGCTTTCTGTCGCAGACGATTAGCAGCGAGTTCCCGACGTTAGCGACCATGATGAAGATGTAGGAGACGAGGAAGAAGGTGAAGATGGGGAGGAAGCTGTTCTGGGAAATGACGAGTCCTTCCACCTGGAGCAGGTAAAGGTTGGACGTCAGGTTCTCCATAGACCTGAAACAAAGAGAAGGAGTCCAGAGCAGTCACTGTAAAGCCTGTTTCACTACGACGCAGTGGGATTTTGGTGGAAATATTGACCCTGCTCCAATAAAAAGTATAAAACATGCACCTTCTCATGTCTCTACTTCATCTGTGCCCTCTGACTTTAAATGTGTGCTCTGAAGTATTTTCTTCCTTCTCCCATCAGGTGGCGCTGTATCCTGCCCTCTGAGCTCTGAAACTCAGGTTTGTGTGAGTGATTTCGTAGGAACAAGGCAGATGTGCAGCCGCAACTACAAAAGTATAAACCTGATGAAGCATAAACAATGAAGATATGAAAAACATTACAATCCATCCTGACAAAAACTTGTCAATTTAAATGTAAAATATTAAAAATTTTATGATTATCTGATATGTATCATAAGGACAGTTGCTGGTTTAAAGAATTTCAAAATTAAAAGTAAACACAAAATCATTCATTTCATTTTCATGTATGTGAAGAGATTAAAAAAATAAATAAAATGCACATGAATATGAATATTTTTTTCTGGTGATCTATCACATACACCAGGCTGCAATAATCAATCCATAGATAACCCAGTTTGCAATTAGTATATTTATTTATTTTTTTATTTATGTATTTATGTATTTATTTGATTGGGACAGTGCATGTTAATAAACAGACATGACAAAGCATGACCGTAAACACACCGGATTGTAGCCGAGGCTAATTTCCATCCGTTGTCCCAAAGGGCAGGGGTCACAGTGGGGCAGACAAATACAGTACGTCATAATACAAAAGTACAAAAATATTGCACAATTTCCCCTCACTGCATATTCCCAATCACTACATTATCAGCGCATTACACAGCTCCCGTTATTGCACAGTCCACACTATTGCACATCAATACAATTACATAGTGACAAAAATGTACATTTCACACACACACATAACCCCAACAGCCCACACATGCAATTATATCTTACAAAAACAAATACAATTTAAAAAGTTAGTTGCTGTTACAGATGTGTGCAACTTTGGTTTGTCCACAACCAGTTCTTCATTTGAGCTTTGAAAGAATTATACGTAGGACATACTCTATTCCAGACTATTCCACAGATGTCCACCCTGGACAGACAGGACGGTCTGACCAAAGGTGGTGCGTCGGTGAGGTATCACCAAGTCTCCTCTAGTAGTGGCCCGTGTGCTCCTCGCTAAGTTATCTTTAGATTTAATATACTCACTCAAAGGTGGAGGAGCGAGAGAGTGTAAAACTTTGTAGATTAGACATGTTCTTTTGTTGTTAAGGTTGATGGTGAGACAATGTGATGACAATGATGGTGAGAGAAAGGTTTTTTTATCAAGTATTTTTAAACTTCTATTGTAAAGACTTTCAATGTTTTTAAAAGTTGTGGGGCAAGCGAGTGACCAACTAGTCAAGCAATAATCAATATGCAAGATAATCATTGAAGAAAAGTATTTTTTAGCAGCACTTGTAGGTACACTGAAAAGTATTCATTTTTTCATTCATTTTTTTTAGAGCATAAACTGGAGTATCATCATGACAACCTGGCTTTACAGATTACAAATAAACAACAATCATAAATTTTTGATAAATCTGATAAGTACAGAAGCTGGTTTAATAAAATAAAAAGTAAAATTATAAGTAAAATAATCCTTTTTATTTTTATATAGCCTGATCTTTTTCATGAACACATTTATGTGCAAAAGAGCCCTAATGTAACTATTACTGCAAGACCTGATGGACAGGAGCGGCCCTTCCTTTAGGCAAACTAAGCAGCTGCATAGGGCCCCACAAACATTAGGAGGCCCCATTTTTGCTGAGGGTCTATCTAAAAGTGGGGTCTGTTTATTAATTCTTGTTTACCTGGGGCCCCTGTGCAGACTTTGCAAATCAAAAATGTCTCAAAGCATTCATCCATTCATACAGCTCGGGCCCTGACTTTACATGTGATGAATTCAATCCACTTTACTTTTAGCACATTTTATAAAAATCGAGAGTTTCCAAAGAGCTGCACACAGAACATTACATTTAAAAACATTAAATAAACATTACTCTAATAAACTTTACTATAAAATAATAAAACATAGTAAAACTAAATGAGAAATAAGACCAATGCACTAAAATAACCATAAATAAGTGAAGACAATAAAATAAACAGAACAATAAAAGACACAAAACCACAAAAGAACACAGAGCTAATAGCAAGAGAAAAGCAGTGGGTCTTAAGACCAAACTTAAAACATGAACTGTAGGTGGCGCTCAGTGTTCCACAGTTTAGGGCAAATGATGACTTTATTTAATAAACCAGAAATAACCCAAAGTCTAAACTAGAACTAAAAACGAGTTGAGCAAGTACTTGGCTCGGACTAAACCAGACTTTAAACTGGGACTAGATCAGGACATAAATCACAACTAAACCTGAGGTAAACCAGGTCTAAACCAAAGACTAAACCAGGATCAAATGTAACGGTCTAAATCTGTGACTAAACTCAGGACTAAAAGTCTAAAAACCAAGTCTAAAAACCACATTTGAACAGTCTGCATTCTAACTTTACTCCATTTATTCCCATTCATAAACACATTAGAAGAGTCTTACGTGTTCCTCGGTCCGACCCTGAGTCTGGTCCTGAGTCCGACCCTGAGTCTGGTTCAGTCTGGACTCTCTCAGTTCAGTTTGGATTTATATAAACCTTTAACCGTCATCAGCTCATCTTCCCAGATGGATTCTTTACTGAGTTTTACTGTGGCCTCTGCAGGAGAGCATCTGTTTCCAGGAGGTTTCTATAGTTTCCATGAAGCTTCTTGAGGTCTATTTTTATATAAATGTTATTTTATTGTATTTCACATTCACCTCTAACACTGAGATGACATCAGGACCTTTCACACTGTGGAAACTTAGCATTTTCTACAACTGTCTGAGGTTTTTGTAGCCCTGATTATGTAATGACCTTAATAAAATGTTCCCCAAACCCTTAAAACGTCTAAAGTTACTGTAATGTGACTGATACGATTCCCTATAGAGATAATAAACTGCACTGCCAGGAAACAAAGGGTTAACGCTGCTCACAGTGAGTGACAGCTGCTCTTGACCAATCAGCTGCTGCAGAATGGCGCCTTGTCCCGCCCACTTTTCCAGAAGCTTCCGGTGCGTTCGTCTCTTTCCCGCCACAGGAGCTCAGCCAGAGACCTCCAGCACAAACCGAGATGGAGACATGTACGATAAATATACGATAAATATACGATAAATATATACAGTAAATATACGATAAAATTACGATAAATATATACAATAAATATACGATAAATATACGATAAATATACGGTCAATATATCATAAATATACGGTAAATGTACGATAAATGTACGATAAATATACGATAAATATACGATAAATATACGGTAAATATACGATAAATATACGATAAATTTACGATAAATTTACGATAAATATATGGTAAATAGACGATAAATAGACGGTAAATATACAACAAATATACGATAAATATACGGTAAATATACTATAAATATATGATAAATATACGATAAATATACAATAAATATATGATAAATATACGATAAATATATGGTAAATATACGATAAATGTACAATAAATATACGATCAATATATGATAAATATACGATAAATATATGATAAATATACGATAAATATACAATAAATATATGATAAATATATGATAAATATACGATAAATATACGGTAAATATAAGATAAATGTACGATAAATATACGGTAAATATATGGTAAATGTACGATAAATATACGGTAAATATATGGTAAATGTACAATAAATATACGGTAAATATACGGTAAATATATGGTAAATGTACGATAAATATGTAGGAGATCTGGACCACTGCTGAAATTCTATCAAAAATGGACATTCCTTTAGGAGACGAGAAGTCTGCTTTTACCCACCAAGGATGCAAAACAAAAACATAAATCTGTCCTATACGAACTGCAGACCAATAAATGTGCCAGAAGAGGCCTCCTCTCTTCTCTGATAAGAACCAGAGACCTGGCACATCTCATCTGTTTAAAAGACTTTATATGCATTAACATGTTACTTTACAGGAAAATGTCATAGCTATGTTTTGTGCAAACTGTTAAATATAACATGTTTTTAAAGGTGCATAAATTGAAGTGGAGTAAGACACATTTCTTTTTATGACATTTACTTTGTGTCTAGCAGAGGTAATTTGAATCCTCTCCACTATCAGGTCAGAGGGACGAACCAGGGACACCCCTTTTACTCCAGTCTTATCTTGGGGTGCGGCCCACATTCCTCAGTCTTTTAGTCTTTAGTCTAGTCTTCGTCTTGTCTTTGTCTCGTCTCCGTCTCTCCTTCGTCTTTTAAGTTTAATTTTTCTTTTCTTCTCGTCATTTTTTGTTGCGTTAAGTTCACTTTGCCGGTGATAACATCTTTTCACAATAAGTCGCCCAAACTTTTGTTCGAGTATCATTTTTGTAGTTTATTTTGAAAAGCCTCGCGCCGCGCAACATCCGCCAGTTTTAACAATCGCTGCCTTGACCAAAGCAGCTAATTTAAGAAGTTATACTTCTAAAGTTTCGAATCGCTGTGAAAGGATTTTTATTGAATTTTTCATTTGGCATTAAAAGGGACATTTGCCATACTCTGAGACTTTGACGCTGCCTTACGCTGACAACAGCTAAACTCTCCCTGAGCGGCATCACGCTCCTGTTCAACATAACGGACACCTGGCCACTGGGTTAGGGTTATTACTCTTAATCTTTGTCTTAGTTCAGTGTATATATTTTTATATATGTACCCTACAAATATACAATAAATATATGGTAAATATACGATAAATATATGATAAATATACGGTAAATATAGCACAGATAAAGCAGATATTCAGCGGACAGTGAGATGTATTGCAGGATGGGGTGGTGTGTTATCATCCCTGCTGTGAGAGAAAAGTGTTTCTGAGACATTTAACTGAAGTTAGCTCAGAGGCTAGCTCCCTTGCTAACAGGAAACCCAGATGAAGCCAGAGCCTCACGGTGACCCCTGACAGCTACACTGTAAAAAGAGGCAGTGAGCTTAAAAAATAATATTTTGGTCTTCTTGTTTTCCTTTAGTTGTTGAAATGTGAGGTTTTGAGGCAGCGTCATGTTGTGCTCCCAGCAGGGCTGTTCCTGAGGCAGGCTGTTGTTCAGGTTTAAGGCTTTGATCTGCATTGCATTTATTTAACATATTTACATTGTTTATTTGTGATTATTAAAGTTATTGCATCTGTAACTCAGAGAACAGATGTTCTGTTGTTTTTTCTGCATTTTAAAGCAAAGATTTATTAATTACTGTATATTTGAGAACGTTAATGTGATTTCATACAAAGCTTAAAAGCAACAGTGCATTAGACTGTAATACAGTTTTTTTTAAACTGCTTTAATGATGAAATGTTACAAAACCTAAGTTATAGTCAAACACATTGTGAAAAGTAATTAGTTGAATATGAATGTTTTTTTATGACACTGTCTTTTTGACAGATCAGGTTTTTTTTTTGCTTTCTTGGTTGCTCGTGGATCAAATGGACCCATTCCTGAAGGCGAGTGGACCCCGGGGATGATGTGGTTCAATCAGGTCCTGCTCAGTGCAGTGTGGAAGGCCCACTGCAACAAAACCTCCTTCCAAAATCATTTTACACTTCTGTCCCCTCCCATACACAAACACAAATATCACAGGGAACTTTTGGAGCCTGCCTCAGACGATACTCGTCCTCAGACCCAGAGATCGGGAGACACAGAAAACATTTGAAGTAGATTTATTAGCATTGACCAAGGCAGACTCTCCTCCCAGTCTTTCCCCAGCTCCGTACTTTAAGGTCTGATGGAAACGCTCCAGCACCCCCTGGCTCTCAGCAGGGTGCGCTGTCGCCCGATCGTCTCGCACCCAGAGCTGCTTCAAAACTGAAGAGAAGTTAGTGCCCTGGTCAGACTGGATTGTTTTCAGAATGCCACACACAAAAATAAACTGAGTAAGCGCGTGTGCCACAGATTTAGCAGTTATTGTGCGTAACAGATAGGCAGCAGGGCATCGAGTGCTCCGGCACATAACACTTAACAAATAACATGAACCAGACTTGTTCTTGGGCAAAGGTTCCACACAGTCGATAATTAGATGCTCCAATGGTTCAGACACAACAGCGACTGGACTCAGTGGAAACAGCTTTAAAGTCTAAAAAGGTTTAGCAGTGATAACTGAGACACCTTCAGTCGGTAACACAGGACGCAGAGCCAGCGCGGCGTCACCACAAACAGTTCACAGGCGAGAGACACTTTATGCAAAGGAACGAAGAGAACATTTAATCCCATCCCCAGGACCGGGACACACGCTGAAACGCCAAGCAAAGAACAATAAAAAATGAAGGGGAAAAAAAAAAACTTTACTAAAAATAACGCGATAAAACGTGCACGCACCAAAACCGGGTCAAACGATGAGCCCCCGCATTGTTACAACCCTGGCTCCACAGACAAACAGATCGAGAGACATGGAAAACATTAAGTGGAAAACAAGTAGATGAAATAAACACAAATAATTATACAATATGTGGGTCTGTAGTGTGGTTGTGGAGGTACAAAGATGTGTGTGTGCATGAAATGTGCAGTGTTGAAGACGCTGAAAGAAAAAAATACATAAATAAAGTCGGGCAGCAGCAGAACCAAACAGGTGCATGAGCGGACAGAGTTTATATAATGAGTAAATAATGCTGCCTTCATGATACATTGGAATCTTGGAAATTCCGACCTCCGAGTCAGAAAAACGGCCTTGAACGCTGTCTCGGGTCGTAATTTTTGCTCTTTGCTCGGAAACTCGTGCGGAAGTGTTGGACTCCAAGTTCCTGAGTTGACGTCACAATCCTCGGCCTCCCTCTGTGAGAGGTAAACAGTGTGGTTACTAACACGGAAAGAATCGTTTTTTAAAACAAGAGATCTCATACTTCTGCAAAAATGTCCTCATCTTTATAAAATGAATGAAGTTCTCAGTGCTACAGCTCTGCAGAAACATCTCTGAATGTTTATTTATCAGTAAATAACTAAAGTAGTAACAGAAACATCACCTGATATAACTGTTATCAAGTTGAACGAAAGGATTGAGGAAGAACGAGGCCAAGGTAGAAAAAGATTAAGGCTGGTTTATTCTGAGCTCAGGTTCGGACAATCATCTCACAGGCAATAGATAACTCTCCGACCACGCAGGATCGGCTCACAAAGGTTTAAGTAGGTTCCACAGCATAGTTATGAACCAATCAACATGAGAGAAAACACTTTCTTTACTAAAAAGGCCATGTTGAAGCATGGCCATGAGTCAATCGTTTTAAGGAGTTAACTTTAGAACTGACAAAACCAAGTTGCAGAAGTACCAAAAAAGGCAAGATGGGAGCACAGCCAGGTGCCCATCATAAATAACTGTTAACTTTAGCTTAAAATGGGACCCCCCAAGGTAAACAGCTGCGCAGTTCAAATTTAGCTTAACAAAAGGGGCTCCTATAGACTCCGTCTTAAAGCTTCAACTCACTCTGTAAGGACATAGTTCAAATAACATGGAGTAAATATGAGCCTCACAAACATTTCATGATATCAATAACTCATTACTCAGTACTAGTGGTTTTGTTGTTATTGTGCTAATCCACATGAGTTTTCCAAGCTGAACTCGTGAACGGACGTTTTTCGTAAGTTGGCTTTTTTAGTCGGGACTTCCGAGATTCTGATGTATCATGAAGGCAGCATAAGAATATACACTACATACACACAGGTGGGGTAAAGGATAATGTAGTGCTATAATATGGATGAGCATTAACATGAATAATAGAAAGTTACAGTTCAGTGTCCTGCCAACAATTTGTCCAGCTTCAGTTTATCAATCTGACAATCCAGTCACTTCCTCCACACAGAACACTTCCTGCAGTGGAAGGCTCTGCTCCAGATCCTCCGTATGTCTCTGGACTGAACTCCGTAAATGATCGGGTTCACACTTCCCGGAATCGGGAACATTAACATGCCTGACAGCTTTCTGTAATCAGAAAACTGTGGGAAACGATGAAGAGCGATCAGCACGATCCCGCTCACCAACATGATCAGGTAGACCACCAGGTGAGTGCTGCAGGTCTGTAAGGCTTTACGGTTCAGAGACAAGTTCTTATTGGTCAGACACACAATGGTGATCTTTGAATACGTCAGAACAATGCTCCCGATGGATGATGACAACAAAAGTACAGTAAAAAACAATCCATAAACGTTGTTAATGAAAGTACTTTCACAGGAGAGTTTGAAAAGTGAAGCGTTGTCACAGTACGGGTTTGTGATCAGTGTCCTGCATCGACTTAGCCTCACCGTTAGCCCGATGAGAATCCCCACTAAAACAAAAGCTACTCCCCACGCAAACACGGTTAGCTTTATTAACATTTTGTTGGTCATAATGACAGTGTAACGTAGCGGGTTACAGATAGCGACGTAGCGATCGAACGCCATGATCATGAGGACAGTGTGGGAAGAGGTACCGAAAACATGAGTGGCGAAAGCCTGAGTTACACATTCAGGATAAGAAATCGTACGTTCTGAGGGAGATTTGAGCATGTCGTAGAGCAGACGAGGGACTATGTGCGTACTGACAACAATGTCACAGAAGAAGAGGTTACACAGTAAAATGTACATGGGCTGGTGCAGCTTTCTGTCGCATACGATTAGCAGGGAGATCCCGATGTTAGCGACCATGATGAAGATGTAGGAGACGAGGAAGTAGATGAAGATGGGGAGGAAGCTGTTCTGGGAAACGACGAGTCCTTCCACCTGGAGCAGGAACAGGTTGGACGTCAGGTTCTCCATAGACCTGAAACAAAGAGAAGGAGTCCAGAGCAGTCACTGTAAAGCCTGTTTCACTACGACGCAGTGGGATTTTGGTGGAAATATTGACCCTGCTCCAATAAAAAGTATAAAACATGCACCTTCTCATGTCTCTACTTCATCTGTGCCCTCTGACTTTAAATGTGTGCTCTGAAGTATTTTCTTCCTTATGACGTAATTTTTTGTTTCCATTAGGGGGCACTGTATCCTGCCCTCTGAGCTCTGAGGCCTCAGGGTTGTGTGAGTGTGCGAGTATCAAGGAAAGATGTAAAAAAGTTTTGACCTGAGTTTTTGTAAGAACAAGGGAGGTGTGCAGCAGCACCTACAGTGGGGCAAAAAAGTATTTATTCAGCCACCAATTGTGCAAGTTCTCCCACTTAAAAAGATGAGAGAGGCCTGTAATTTTCATCATAGGTAAACCTCAACTATGAGAGACAAAATGAGAAAAAAAATCCAGAAAATCACATTGTCTGATTTTTAAAGAATTTATTTGCAAATTATGGTGGAAAATAAGTATTTGTTCACCTACAAACAAACAAGATTTGTGTCTCTCACAGACCTGTAACTTCTTCTGTAAGAGGCTCCTCTGTCCTCCACTCGTTACCTGTATTAATGGAACCTGTTTAAACTGGTTATCTATATAAAAGACACCTGTCCACAACCTCAAACAGTCCCACTCCAAACTCCACTGTGGCCAAGACCAAAGAGCTGTCAAAGGACACCAGAAACAAAATTGTAGACCTGCACCAGGCTGGGAAGACTGAATCTGCAATAGGTAAGCAGCTTGGTGTGAAGAAATCAACTGTGGGAGCAATTATTAGGAAATGGAAGACATACAAGACCACTGATAATCTCCCTCGATCTGGGGCTCCCCGCAAGATCTCACCCCGTGGTCAAAATGATCACAAGAACGGTGAGCAAAAATCCCAGAACCACACGGGGGACCTAGTGAATGACCTGCAGAGAGCTGGGACCAAAGTAACAAAGGCTACCATCAGTAACACACTACGCCTGCTGCAGTGCCAGACGTGTCCCCTGCTAAAGCCAGGACATGTGCAGGCATCTGAAGTTTGCTACAGAGCATTTGGATGATCCAGAAGAGGATTGGGAGAATGTCATATGGTCAGATGAAACCAAAATAGAACTTTTTGGTAAAAACTCTACTCGTCGTGTTTGGAGGAGAAAGAATGCTGAGTTGCATCCAAAAAACACCATACCTACTGTAAAGCATGGGGGTGGGAACATCATGCTTTGGGGCTGTTTTTCAGCAAAGGGACCAAGACGACTGATTCGTGTAAAGGAAAGAATGAATGGGGCCATGTATCATCAGATTTTGAGTGAAAACCTCCTTCCATCAGCAAGGACATTGAAGATGAAACGTGGCTGGGTCTTTCAGCAGGACAATGATCCCAAACACACTGCCTGGGTAACGAAGGAGTGGCTTCGTAAGAAGCATTTCAAGGTCCTGGAGTGGCCTAGCCAGTCTCCAGATCTCAACCCCATAGAAAATCTTGGAGGGAGTTGAAAGTCCGTGTTGCCCAGCGACAGCCCCAAAACATCACTGCTCTAGAGGAGATCTGCAGGAGGAATGGGCCAAAATACCAGCAACAGTTTGTGAAAACCTTGTGAAGACTTACAGAAAACATTTGACCTCTGTCATTGCCAACAAAGGGTATATAACAAAGTACTGAGATGAACTTTTGTTATTGACCAAATACTTATTTTCCACCATAAGTTGCAAATAAATTCTTTAAAAATCAGACAATGTGATTTTCTGGATTTTTTTTTCTCATCTCTCATAGTTGAGGTAAACCTATGATGAAAATTACAGGCCTCTCTCATCTTTTTAAGTGGGAGAACTTGCACAATTGGTGGCTGACTAAATACCTTTTTGCCCCACTGTATACAGTGAAGATATGGAACTGACCACATTTTTCAAAAATGACAAAAACATGGCAAAATATCTATAATGTCATTATTATCTGATGTTTATCAGAAGGATAGATGCTGGTTTAATGGATATAAAAATAAAAAGTAAACAAAAAATCATTCATGTAATTTAACAGCATGAGTAATTGATTCATACAAAAATGCATACGAATACATTTTACTGGTAATCTGTCACATACACCAGGCTGCAATAATTACACCATTAATTTTTCAATTATTACATTTTTGTGTTTTTAAAGGGTAAAAACAAACAACATTTGATATTTTATATGTATATAATAATAATGACAGAGGCTGGTTTAAATAGCTTAATGTTCTTTATGAACACATTTTTTGTGCAAAGAAACGTAACCGTAACTATTTTGAAAGTCCATCTAACTAAAGCCACAGGGAACCTCTACAGCTCAGGCCCTGACTTCACATGTGATAAATCAATCCACTTTATTTATAGCACATTTTATAAACAAAGACAATATTACAATACAATATATTACAATATTACTCTATTAAGCTCTATCAGTCCTTGTTGATGTAAAAAACAGAAAAAACACATAAGAGCAGTACAAGGAAATAACCATAAATAAGTAAAGACAATAAAATGAATAAAAATGTAACAATAAAAGACACAGGACCACAGAACTCAGGGCGAGTTAAAAGCCAGAGAAAAACAGTGGGTCTTAAGACCAGACTAAAACATTGGACTGTGTTCCACAGTTTGGGGCCCACCACAGAGGAGGCTGGGTCCTCCCTCGGTCTTAAGTCAAAATATATTCACAATATTACTCAGGACCAGGACTAAAACAAGACAAAAGCAAGGACTAAACCAGGTCTAAAACAAAGTCTTAACCAGGACTAAACCAAGGTCTATACCGGGACTAAAACAGAACTAAACTAAGACTAAACCAGGACTGAATCAGGAATAACCCTGGGTCTAAGCCAGATCTAAAACCAGCTCTAAACCAGGACTGAAGAAGTACCTATCGAGATCTAAACCAGGACTAAACCCAGGACTAAACAAAAGTCTAAACCACATTTGGACCAGGTCTAAACTGGTCTGAACAGTCTGTATTCTAACATTATTTTAACATTACTTCTAACATTTATTCCCATTCATAAACACATTAGAAGAGTCTTACGTGTTCCTCGGTCTGACCCTGAGACTGGTCCTGAGTCCAGTCCTGAGTCTGGTTCAGTCTGGACTCTCTCAGTTCAGTTTGGATTTATATAAACCTTTAACCGTCATCAGCTCATCCTCCTAGATGGATTCTTTACTGAGTTTTACTGTGGCCTCTGCAGGAGAGCATCTGTTTCCAGGAGGTTTCTATAGTTTCCATGAAGCTTCTTCAGGTCTATTTTTATATAAATGTTATTTTATTGTATTTCACATTCACCTCTAACACTGAGATGACATCAGGACCTTTCACACTGTGGAAACTTAGCATTTTCTACAACTGTCTGAGGTTTTTGTAGCCCTGATTATATAATGACCTTAATAAAATGTTCCCCAAACCCTTAAAAAGTAAGTAAAATACAGACGTGTGGTGGGGTGGAGGTCACCCCTAAGTCCCACAGCTCTGTTACTGGATTTCATAGTTTCTTTTTTTTTTTTTTTTTTAATGATTACACCTAAACCACACTGAATTGACTCGTTGCATGTGCAGTAAGTGTCCAACACAGTATTCTTGCATACTCCAATTCACAGTGTGTTGCGTGTACGCCACGTATCCGACCAGAGCCTGTAGAGTTCACATGGGAGTAGAGACGCGATAAAAGCCATGTACAGAGAGATGTAAACAAAAGCCACGCCTGCCTCTGACCACAATCTCCTATTTATTTGGACACTACCTCTGCAATGTTTGTGCTTCTACCATGGTTAAGTGCACTACCTATATAAATACTTTCTTTTTACTCACACTAAATGGTGTTCAACCTCACGAAACACATCTATTACTCCACATTGGCTCATTATCAGCCTTCTTACTGATGTTAAAAAGCATGGAAACTCCACCAAGGCTACAGGCCCAGGTGAATGTAAAGGGGAGTTTTTTTACCATGGCGGCCAAGATATAGGCTTGGTGGGCTGCCACGCAGAAGGGACTGCAGAGGAAACACCACAAATCCTCTTCACTGGTCCCGAAACTGACTTCATCTGGTCTGTTCAACTTCGGGCTGCAGCATCCGTCAAAAATAAGACAGATAGATAAACCTTATTGATCCAAAAGGGAGATTACTTAGTCATGCTGGCTTAGTTTCACATAAAAGCGCAAGTAAAAGAATAGAATAGATTTATTGTCTTTGAACAGACAAAACATCGTAATTAAAACTGAATGTAAAGTGCTTAGACATTCAGTTTTAATTCACAGACACACGCACAAACACATCAATATCAAGAGAAAAATCGTGGCTTCATACAGCATGGGAAAAAACTGTTTTCCAGTCTGTTGGTCCTGGACCTGATGCTGCCGTAGTGTCTCCCACAGAGCAGTAAACAGGCGGTGGGCAGGATGGTGATGATACTTTAGGATCCTGTCCACTCTGGAGAGGCAATGGGTCTGAAGTCATTTAGACTGTGTGGAGGACTTTTTAACAACTGGAACTATGGTTGTTGACCTGAGACAGGGAGGGATGGTTGCTTATGCCAAAGAGAGCTTGAAAATCTGTGTGAGGACATCCGCCGACTGCTGGGCAAAAGCTTTCAGTACCTTCCTGAGAACTCCACTGGGGCCTGCTGCTTTCCTCGGAGTGACTCTCTCAGGTGCTTGATGTTTCTGGAGAGTGAGGGCTGGGGGTCTGGCAGAGTTCTGTGGCAGTATCAGGCTGCTCCACCTCAAAGCAAAGAAGTGGCTTCGTTCCTCTGCCAGAGGAGGTCAGAGGTCAGAGTTCACTGAATCAGATGTAACACTTTTGAAGTTTGTCCAGTGCTGTATGCTCTGCCAGACCTGCCTGAGTAGGTCTGGGCCAGGTGATCCTCCACTTTCCTCTTAAAAATCTAATCGTAATCTGCCTTTGCAGCCTTAATGCCCCTCCTCCACTCGTGTTGTTGTACAGGACACTGTCCCCAGCTTTGAAGGCTACGTTGAACTGTGTGAGCGTCGCTTGTAACATCATTATAGACCTCAGCAGCGACTGGCCACGCCCGGTTCTGGAAGTAAAATTCCCATTCATTTTTCCCATTGACCCTCTGACCGCCGCCCAAATCACAAAGCACCGGCCCCTTATGGTCCTTCCTGCGGGTGGTGGGCCTACAGGAAGGCGGTCCCACATAGTCTTTTCGGGCTTGGCCCGGCCGGGTCCCATGGGAGGAGACCGGGCCACCAGGCGCTCGCCTGCGAGCCCCAACCCCAGGCCTGGCTCCAGGGTGGGGCCCCGGTGACGCCAATCCAGGCAACGTAACGGACCTTGTTTTAACGCTCATCATATGGGGCTTCTGAACCGGTCTTATTCTGGCTTGTCACCTAGGACCTGTTTGCCATGGGAGACCCTACCAGGGGCATTAAGCCCCAGACAACATAGCTCCTAGGATCACTCAAGCACTCAAACCCGTCCACCACGATAAGGTGGCGGTTCAAGGAGCGGTTCAGCTTGCAGCACTCACCTGGTGGTCTACCTGATCCTGTTGATGAACGGGATCATGCTGATCGCTTTTCATCGTTTCCTACAGTTTTCTGATTACAGAAAGCTGTCAACCATGTTAATCACCCAAGCTGAAGTCACCGGGGTGGTTAAAAAGCTCCTCGGTGGCAAGGCACCGGGGTGGATGAGATCCGTCCTGAGTACCTTAAGTCTCTGGATGTTGTGGGGCTGTCGTGGCTGACACGTCTCTGCAACATCGCGTGGCGGTCAGGGACAGTGCCTCTGGACTGGCAGACCGTGGTGGTTCCTCTTTTTAAGAAGGGGGACCGGAGGGTGTGTTCCAACTACAGGGGGATCACACTCCTCAGCCTCCCTGGGAAAGTCTATTCCAGGGTACTGGAGAGGAGAATTCGGCCGATAGTCGAACCTCGGATTCAGGAGGAACAATGCGGTTTTTGCTCCGGTCGTGGAACAGTGGACCAGCTCTATACCCTCCATAGGGTGCTTGAGGGTTCATGGGAGTTCGCCCAACCTGTCCACATGTGTTTTGTGCATTTGGAGAAAGCATTTGACCATGTCCCTCGTGGTATCCTGTGGGGGTTGCTCTGGGAGTATGGGGTCCGGGGCCCTTTGCTAAGGGCTGTCCGGTCCCTGTACGACCGGAGCAGGAGCTTGGTCCGCATTGCCGGTTGTAAGTCGGACCTGTTCCCAGTGCATGTTGGACTCTGGCAGGGCTGCCCTTTGTCACCGGTTCTGTTCATTATTTTTATGGACAGAATTTCTAGGTGCAGCCAGGGGCCGGAGGGAGTCAGGTTTGGGAACCACAGGATTTCATCTCTGCTTTTTGCAGATGATGTTGTCCTGTTGGCTTCATCAAGCCAAAACCTTCAGCATGCACTGGGGCGGTTTGCAGCCGAGTGTGAAGCGGCTGGGATGAGAATCAGCACCTCCAAGTCCGAGGCCATGGTCCTCGACCGGAAAAGGGTGGTTTGCCCTCTCCAGGTTGGAGGGGAGTTTCTGCCTCAAGTGGAGGAGTTCAAGTATCTTGGGGTCTTATTCACGAGTGAGGGAAGGATGGAGCGTGAGATCGACAGACGGATCGGTGCAGCATCTGCAGTAATGCGGTCGTTGTATCGGTCTGTTGTGGTGAAGAAGGAGCTGAGCCGAAAGGCAAAGCTCTCGATTTACCGGTCGATCTACGTTCCTACTCTCACCTATGGTCATGAGCTTTGGGTCATGACCTGAAAGGACAAGATCCCGGATACAAGCGGCCGAAATGAGTTTCCTCCGCAGGGTGGCTGGGCGCTCCCTTAGAGATAGGGTGAGGAGCTCGGTTACACGGGAGGGGCTCGGAGTAGAGCCACTGCTCCTCCACATCGAGAGGAGTCAGCTGAGGCGGCTCGGGCATCTGTTCCGGATGCGGCGTCCATGTCCCACTGGGAGGAGGCCCTGGGGAAGACCTAGGACACGCTGGAGGGACTATGTCTCTCGGCCTGGGAACGCCTTGGGGTCCCCCCAGTAGAGCGGGAGGACGTGTCTGTGGAGAGGGAAGTCTGGGCATCTCTGCTTAGACTGCTGCCCCTGCGACCCAGCCCTGGATAAAGCGGAAGAAGATGGATGGATTTTTGTTTTTGTTAATCTTTTTGATAGAAATGAATCGTGTCATCATCATGAGTTAACACAGAGCTGATTAGCCTCCGCTGAGCTTTTAAACTCAAAATATACGCATTTTTCAGAAAGTCTATGGAAAAAAGTGAATGGGAAATTTACTTCCGGCACCAGAGGGGAGCGGGCTATTTTTACCAAATCTGTCAGCCCATAGACGTATTTTGCCCGATCAGCACTCACTCATTATAACCACGCATAGAAAGCACCAAAAAGAGTCAAGAGCCGCTGCATCCGTACACGCTGCCATCTTTCCAATTCCCTTTGATAAATAGGTATGAAATAGTTATAAATAATAAAATAACAGAAAATAGAACGGAATACATAAAAATATACAAAATTTGACTAGAAAAACAAAACAAAATGATATAAAAGTAAATATACCTTATACACACACAGGTGGGGTAAAGGATAATGCAGTGCAAAACATGGATGAGCATTAACATGAATAATACAAGGTTATTTATTACAGAATAGTGTACAGCTGGGTGGAGTATGGGATAAATGAAGTCCTGTAGTGTTCACTGTGGGAGCGGAGCTGGAGAAGTCTGTTGGAAAACGAGCTCTGCAGCCCCTCTACAGTCCAGTGTCCAGCCGACAACTTGTCCAGCTTTCCGGATCAGTTTATCAATCCAATCCAACTAAATAGACTGCTTATGTTTTGTTGCCGGAGAGCCAGAAACAAACACGTACTGCAGCGAAGCTGGTGTAAACTCATGCACTGATTCCAGTCTCCAGTCACTTCCTCCACACAGAACACTTCCTGCAGTGGAAGGCTCTGATCCAGAACCTCCGTATGTCTCTGGACTGAACTCCGTAAATGATCGGGTTCACACTTCCCGGGACCGTGATGAACAAGATGGCCGCCAACTTCCTGTAATCGGAAAACTGCGGAAAACGGTGGAGTGTGATCAGTACAATCCCGCTCACCAACATGATCAGGTAGACCACCAGGTGAGTGCTGCAGGTCTGTAAGGCTTTACGGTTCAGAGACGTGTTTTTATTGGTCAGACACATGATCAAGATCTTTGAATACGTCAGAACCATGCTCCCGATCGACGACGACATCAAAAGTACAGTAAAAAACAATCCATAAACATTGTTAATGAAAGTACTTTCACAGGAGAGTTTGAAAAGTGAAGGGTTGTCACAGTACGGGTTTGTGATAAGCGTCCTGCATCGACTTAGCCTCACCGTTAGCCCGATGAGAATCCCCACCAAAACAAAAGCCACTCCCCACGCAAACACGGTTAGCTTTATTAACATTTTGTTGGTCATAATCACAGTGTAACGTAGCGGGTTACAGATAGCGACGTAGCGATCGAACGCCATGATCATGAGGACGGTGTGGGAGGTGGTACCAAAAACATGAGAAATGAAAGCCTGAGTTACACATTCAGGATAAGAAATCGTACGTTCTGAGGGAGATTTGAGCATGTCGGAGAGCAGACGAGGGACTATGCGCGTGCTGCCGATAATGTCGCTAACTATGAGGTTACACAGTAAAATGTACATGGGCTGGTGCAGCTTTCTGTTGCAGACGATTAGCAGCGAGTTCCCGACGTTAGCGACCATGATGAAGATGTAGGAGACGAGGAAGAAGGTGAAGATGGGGAGGAAGCTGTTCTGGGAAACAATGAGCCCTTCTAACTGGAGCCAGTTGGACGTCAGGTTCTCCATAGACCTGAAACAAAGAGAAGGAGTCCAGAGCAGTCACTGTAAAGCCTGTTTCACTACGACGCAGTGGGCTTTTGGTGGAAATATTGACCCTGCTCCAATAAAAAGTATAAAACATGCACCTTCTCATGTCTCTACTTCATCTGTGCCCTCTGACTTTAACTGTGTGCTCTGAAGTATTTTCTTCCTTATGACGTAATTTTTTGTTTCCATTAGGGGGCACTGTATCCTGCCCTCTGAGCTCTGAGGCCTCAGGGTTGTGTGAGTGTGCGAGTATCAAGGAAAGATGTAAAAAAGTTTTGACCTGAGTTTTTGTAAGAACAAGGGAGGTGTGCAGCAGCACCTACAGTGGGGCAAAAAAGTATTTATTCAGCCACCAATTGTGCAAGTTCTCCCACTTAAAAAGATGAGAGAGGCCTGTAATTTTCATCATAGGTAAACCTCAACTATGAGAGACAAAATAAGAAAAAAAAATCCAGAAAATCACATTGTCTGATTTTTAAAGAATTTATTTGCAAATTATGGTGGAAAATAAGTGTTTGTTCACCTGCAAACAAACAAGATTTCTGTCTCTCACAGAGCTGTAACTTCTTCTGTAAGAGGCTCCTCTGTCCTCCACTCGTTACCTGTATTAATGGCACCTGTTTGAACTGGTTATCTATATAAAAGACACCTGTCCACAACCTCAAACAGTCCCACTCCAAACTCCACTGTGGCCAAGACCAAAGAGCTGTCAAAGGACACCAGAAACAAAATTGTAGACCTGCACCAGGCTGGGAAGACTGAATCTGCAATAGGTAAGCAGCTTGGTGTGAAGAAATCAACTGTGGGAGCAATTATTAGGAAATGGAAGACATACAAGACCACTGATAATCTGATCTCACCCCGTGGTCAAAATGATCACAAGAACGGTGAGCAAAAATCCCAGAACCACACGGGGGACCTAGTGAATGACCTGCAGAGAGCTGGGACCAAAGTAACAAAGGCTACCATCAGTAACACACTACGCCTGCTGCAGTGCCAGACGTGTCCCCTGCTAAAGCCAGGACATGTGCAGGCCGTCTGAAGTTTGCTACAGAGCATTTGGATGATCCAGAAGAGGATTGGGAGAATGTCATATGGTCAGATGAAACCAAAATAGAACTTTTTGGTAAAAACTCTACTCGTCGTGTTTGGAGGAGAAAGAATGCTGAGTTGCATCCAAAAAACACCATAACTACTGTAAAGCATGGGGGTGGGAACATCATGCTTTGGGGCTGTTTTTCAGCAAAGGGACCAGGACGACTGATCCGTGTAAAGGAAAGAATGAATGGGGCCATATATCGTCAGATTTTGAGTGAAAACCTCCTTCCATCAGCAAGGACATTGAAGATGAAACGTGGCTGGGTCTTTCAGCAGGACAATGATCCCAAACACACTGCCCGGGTAACGAAGGAGTGGCTTCGTAAGAAGCATTTCAAGGTCCTGGAGTGGCCTCGCCAGTCTCCAGATCTCAACCCCATAGAAAATCTTGGAGGGAGTTGAAAGTCCGTGTTGCCCAGCGACAGCCCCAAAACATCACTGCTCTAGAGGAGATCTGCAGGAGGAATGGGCCACAATACCAGCAACAGTTTGTGAAAACCTTGTGAAGACTTACAGAAAACATTTGACCTCTGTCATTGCCAACAAAGGGTATATAACAAAGTACTGAGATGAACTTTTGTTATTGACCAAATACTTATTTTCCACCATAAGTTGCGAATAAATTCTTTAAAAATCAGACAATGTGATTTTCTGGATTTTTTTTTCTCATCTCTCATAGTTGAGGTTTACCTATGATGAAAATTACAGGCCTCTCTCATCTTTTTAAGTGGGAGAACTTGCACAATTGGTGGCTGACTAAATACCTTTTTGCCCCACTGTATACAGTGAAGATATGGAACTGACCACATTTTTCAAAAATGACAAAAACATGGCAAAATATCTATAATGTCATTATTATCTGATGTTTATCAGAAGGATAGATGCTGGTTTAATGGATATAAAAATAAAAAGTAAACAAAAAATCGTTCATGTAATTTAACAGCATGAGTAATTGATTCATACAAAAATGCATACGAATACATTTTACTGGTAATCTGTCACATACACCAGGCTGCAATAATTACACCATTAATTTTTCAATTATTACATTTTTGTGTTTTTAAAGGGTAAAAACAAACAACATTTGATATTTTATATGTATATAATAATAATGACAGAGGCTGGTTTAAATAGCTTAATGTTCTTTATGAACACATTTTTTGTGCAAAGAAATGTAACCGTAACTATTTTGAAAGTCCATCTAACTAAAGCCACAGGGAACCTCTACAGCTCAGGCCCTGACTTCACATGTGATAAATCAATCCACTTTATTTATAGCACATTTTATAAACAAAGACAATATTACAATACAATATATTACAATATTACTCTATTAAGCTCTATCAGTCCTTGTTGATATAAAAAACAGAAAAAACACATAAGAGCAGTACAAGGAAATAACCATAAATAAGTAAAGACAATAAAATGAATAAAAATGTAACAATAAAAGACACAGGACCACAGAACTCAGGGCGAGTTAAAAGCCAGAGAAAAACAGTGGGTCTTAAGACCAGACTAAAACATTGGACTGTGTTCCACAGTTTGGGGCCCACCACAGAGGAGGCTGGGTCCTCCCTCGGTCTTAAGTCAAAATATATTCACAATATTACTCAGGACCAGGACTAAAACAAGACAAAAGCAAGGACTAAACCAGGTCTAAAACAAAGTCTTAACCAGGACTAAACCAAGGTCTATACCGGGACTAAAACAGAACTAAACTAAGACTAAACCAGGACTGAATCAGGAATAACCCTGGGTCTAAGCCAGATCTAAAACCAGCTCTAAACCAGGACTGAAGAAGTACCTATCGAGATCTAAACCAGGACTAAACCCAGGACTAAACAAAAGTCTAAACCACATTTGGACCAGGTCTAAACTGGTCTGAACAGTCTGTATTCTAACATTATTTTAACATTACTTCTAACATTTATTCCCATTCATAAACACATTAGAAGAGTCTTACGTGTTCCTCGGTCTGACCCTGAGACTGGTCCTGAGTCCAGTCCTGAGTCTGGTTCAGTCTGGACTCTCTCAGTTCAGTTTGGATTTATATAAACCTTTAACCGTCATCAGCTCATCCTCCCAGATGGATTCTTTACTGAGTTTTACTGTGGCCTCTGCAGGAGAGCATCTGTTTCCAGGAGGTTTCTATAGTGTCCATGAAGCTTCTTCAGGTCTATTTTTATATAAATGTTATTTTATTGTATTTCACATTCACCTCTAACACTGAGATGACATCAGGACCTTTCACACTGTGGAAACTTAGCATTTTCTACAACTGTCTGAGGTTTTTGTAGCCCTGATTATATAATGACCTTAATAAAATGTTCCCCAAACCCTTAAAAAGTAAGTAAAATACAGACGTGTGGTGGGGTGGAGGTCACCCCTAAGTCCCACAGCTCTGTTACTGGATTTCATAGTTTCTTTTTTTTTTTTTTTTTTAATGATTACACCTAAACCACACTGAATTGACTCGTTGCATGTGCAGTAAGTGTCCAACACAGTATTCTTGCATACTCCAATTCACAGTGTGTTGCGTGTACGCCACGTATCCGACCAGAGCCTGTAGAGTTCACATGGGAGTAGAGACGCGATAAAAGCCATGTACAGAGAGATGTAAACAAAAGCCACGCCTGCCTCTGACCACAATCTCCTATTTATTTGGACACTACCTCTGCAATGTTTGTGCTTCTACCATGGTTAAGTGCACTACCTATATAAATACTTTCTTTTTACTCACACTAAATGGTGTTCAACCTCACGAAACACATCTATTACTCCACATTGGCTCATTATCAGCCTTCTTACTGATGTTAAAAAGCATGGAAACTCCACCAAGGCTACAGGCCCAGGTGAATGTAAAGGGGAGTTTTTTTACCATGGCGGCCAAGATATAGGCTTGGTGGGCTGCCACGCAGAAGGGACTGCAGAGGAAACACCGCGAATCCTCTTCACTGGTCCCGAAACTGACTTCATCTGGTCTGTTCAACTTCGGGCTGCAGCATCCGTCGAAAATAAGACAGATAGATAAACCTTATTGATCCAAAAGGGAGATTACTTAGTCATGCTGGCTTAGTTTCACATAAAAGCGCAAGTAAAAGAATAGAATAGATTTATTGTCTTTGAACAGACAAAACATCGTAATTAAAACTGAATGTAAAGTGCTTAGACATTCAGTTTTAATTCACAGACACACGCACAAACACATCAATATCAAGAGAAAAATCATGGCTTCATACAGCACGGGAAAAAACTGTTTTCCAGTCTGTTGGTCCTGGACCTGATGCTGCCGTAGTGTCTCCCACAGAGCAGTAAACAGGCGGTGGGCAGGATGGTGATGATACTTTAGGATCCTGTCCACTCTGGAGAGGCAATGGGTCTGAAGTCATTTAGACTGTGTGGAGGACTTTTTAACAACTGGAACTATGGTTGTTGACCTGAGACAGGGAGGGATGGTTGCTTATGCCAAAGAGAGCTTGAAAATCTGTGTGAGGACATCCGCCGACTGCTGGGCAAAAGCTTTCAGTACCTTCCTGAGAACTCCACTGGGGCCTGCTGCTTTCCTCGGAGTGACTCTCTCAGGTGCTTGATGTTTCTGGAGAGTGAGGGCTGGGGGTCTGGCAGAGTTCTGTGGCAGTATCAGGCTGCTCCACCTCAAAGCAAAGAAGTGGCTTCGTTCCTCTGCCAGAGGAGGTCAGAGGTCAGAGTTCACTGAATCAGATGTAACACTTTTGAAGTTTGTCCAGTGCTGTATGCTCTGCCAGACCTGCCTGAGTAGGTCTGGGCCAGGTGATCCTCCACTTTCCTCTTAAAAATCTAATCGTAATCTGCCTTTGCAGCCTTAATGCCCCTCCTCCACTCGTGTTGTTGTACAGGACACTGTCCCCAGCTTTGAAGGCTACGTTGAACTGTGTGAGCGTCGCTTGTAACATCATTATAGACCTCAGCAGCGACTGGCCACGCCCGGTTCTGGAAGTAAAATTCCCATTCATTTTTCCCATTGACCCTCTGACCGCCGCCCAAATCACAAAGCACCGGCCCCTTATGGTCCTTCCTGCGGGTGGTGGGCCTACAGGAAGGCGGTCCCACATAGTCTTTTCGGGCTTGGCCCGGCCGGGTCCCATGGGAGGAGACCGGGCCACCAGGCGCTCGCCTGCGAGCCCCAACCCCAGGCCTGGCTCCAGGGTGGGGCCCCGGTGACGCCAATCCAGGCGACGTAACGGACCTTGTTTTAATGCTCATCATATGGGGCTTCTGAACCGGTCTTATTCTGGCTCGTCACCTAGGACCTGTTTGCCATGGGAGACCCTACCAGGGGCATTAAGCCCCAGACAACATAGCTCCTAGGATCACTCAAGCACTCAAACCCGTCCACCACGATAAGGTGGCGGTTCAAGGAGCGGTTCAGCTTGCAGCACTCACCTGGTGGTCTACCTGATCCTGTTGATGAACGGGATCATGCTGATCGCTTTTCATCGTTTCCTACAGTTTTCTGATTACAGAAAGCTGTCAACCATGTTAATCACCCAAGCTGAAGTCACCGGGGTGGTTAAAAAGCTCCTCGGTGGCAAGGCACCGGGGTGGATGAGATCCGTCCTGAGTACCTCAGGACTCTGGATGTTGTGGGGCTGTCGTGGCTGACACGTCTCTGCAACATCGCGTGGCGGTCAGGGACAGTGCCTCTGGACTGGCAGACCGTGGTGGTTCCTCTTTTTAAGAAGGGGGACCGGAGGGTGTGTTCCAACTACAGGGGGATCACACTCCTCAGCCTCCCTGGGAAAGTCTATTCCAGGGTACTGGAGAGGAGAATTCGGCCGATAGTCGAACCTCGGATTCAGGAGGAACAATGCGGTTTTTGCTCCGGTCGTGGAACAGTGGACCAGCTCTATACCCTCCATAGGGTGCTTGAGGGTTCATGGGAGTTTGCCCAACCTGTCCACATGTGTTTTGTGCATTTGGAGAAAGCATTTGACCATGTCCCTCGTGGTATCCTGTGGGGGTTGCTCTGGGAGTATGGGGTCCGGGGCCCTTTGCTAAGGGCTGTCCGGTCCCTGTACGACCGGAGCAGGAGCTTGGTCCGCATTGCCGGTTGTAAGTCGGACCTGTTCCCAGTGCATGTTGGACTCTGGCAGGGCTGCCCTTTGTCACCGGTTCTGTTCATTATTTTTATGGACAGAATTTCTAGGTGCAGCCAGGGGCTGGAGGGAGTCTGGTTTGGGAACCACAGGATTTCATCTCTGCTTTTTGCAGATGATGTTGTCCTGTTGGCTTCATCAAGCCAAAACCTTCAGCATGCACTGGGGCGGTTTGCAGCCGAGTGTGAAGCGGCTGGGATGAGAATCAGCACCTCCAAGTCCGAGGCCATGGTCCTCGACCGGAAAAGGGTGGTTTGCCCTCTCCAGGTTGGAGGGGAGTTTCTGCCTCAAGTGGAGGAGTTCAAGTATCTTGGGGTCTTATTCACGAGTGAGGGAAGGATGGAGCGTGAGATCGACAGACGGATCGGTGCAGCATCTGCAGTAATGCGGTCGTTGTATTGGTCTGTTGTGGTAGAGAAGGAGCTGAGCCGAAAGGCAAAGCTCTCGATTTACCGGTCGATCTATGTTCCTACTCTCACCTATGGTCATGAGCTTTGGGTCATGACCTGAAAGGACAAGATCCCGGATACAAGCGGCCGAAATGAGTTTCCTCCACAGGGTGGCTGGGCGCTCCCTTAGAGATAGGGTGAGGAGCTCGGTTACACGGGAGGAGCTCGGAGTAGAGCCACTGCTCCTCCACATCGAGAGGAGTCAGCTGAGGCGGCTCGGGCATCTGTTCCGGATGCCTCCTGGACGCCTCCCTGGGGAGGTGTTCATGTCCCACTGGGAGGAGGCCCTGGGGAAGACCTAGGACACGCTGGAGGGACTATGTCTCTCGGCCTGGGAACGCCTTGGGGTCCCCCCAGTAGAGCGGGAGGACGTGTCTGTGGAGAGGGAAGTCTGGGCATCTCTGCTTAGACTGCTGCCCCTGCGACCCAGCCCTGGATAAAGCGGAAGAAGATGGATGGATTTTTGTTTTTGTTAATCTTTTTGATAGAAATGAATCGTGTCATCATCATGAGTTAACACAGAGCTGATTAGCCTCCGCTGAGCTTTTAAACTCAAAATATACGCATTTTTCAGAAAGTCTATGGAAAAAAATGAATGGGAAATTTACTTCCGGCACCAGAGGGGAGCGGGCTATTTTTACCAAATCTGTCAGCCCATAGACGTATTTTGCCCGATCAGCACTCACTCATTATAACCACGCATAGAAAGCACCAAAAAGAGTCAAGAGCCGCTGCGTCCGTACACGCTGCCATCTTTCCAATTCCTTTTGATAAATAGGTATGAAATAGTTATAAATAATAAAATAACAGAAAATAGAACGGAATACATAAAAATATACAAAATTTGACTAGAAAAACAAAACAAAATGATATAAAAGTAAATACACCTTATACACACACAGGTGGGGTAAAGGATAATGCAGTGCAAAACATGGATGAGCATTAACATGAATAATACAAGGTTATTTATTACAGAATAGTGTACAGCTGGGAGGAGTATGGGATAAATGAAGTCCTGTAGTGTTCACTGTGGGAGCGGAGCTGGAGAAGTCTGTTGGAAAACGAGCTCTGCAGCTCCTCTACAGTCCAGTGTCCAGCCGACAACTTGTCCAGCTTTCCGGATCAGTTTATCAATCCAACTATATAGACTGCTTATGTTTTGTTGCCGGAGAGCCAGAAACAAACACGTACTGCAGCGAAGCTGGTGTAAACTCATGCACTGATTCCAGTCTCCAGTCACTTCCTCCACACAGAACACTTCCTGCAGTGGAAGGCTCTGCTCCAGAACCTCCGTATGTCTCTGGACTGAACTCCGTAAATGATCGGGTTCACACTTCCCGGGACCGTGATGAACAAGATGGCCGCCAACTTCCTGTAATCGGAAAACTGCGGAAAACGGTGGAGTGTGATCAGTACAATCCCGCTCACCAACATGATCAGGTAGACCACCAGGTGAGTGCTGCAGGTCTGTAAGGCTTTACGGTTCAGAGACGTGTTCTTATTGGTCAGACACATGATCAAGATCTTTGAATACGTCAGAACCATGCTCCCGATCGACGACGACATCAAAAGTACAGCAAAAAGCAATCCATAAACGTTGTTAATGAAAGTACTTTCACAGGAGAGTTTGAAAAGTGAAGGGTTGTCACAGTACGGGTTTGTGATCAGCGTCCTGCATCGACTTAGCCTCACCGTTAGCCCGATGAGAATCCCCACCAAAACAAAAGCCACTCCCCACGCAAACACGGTTAGCTTTATTAACATTTTGTTGGTCATAATCGCAGTGTAACGTAGCGGGTTACAGATAGCGACGTAGCGATCGAACGCCATGATCATGAGGACGGTGTGGGAGGTGGTACCAAAAATATGAGAAATGAAAGCCTGAGTTACACATTCAGGATAAGAAATCGTACGTTCTGAGGGAGATTTGAGCATGTCGGAGAGCAGACGAGGGACTATGCGCGTGCTGCCGATAATGTCGCTAACTATGAGGTTACACAGTAAAATGTACATGGGCTGGTGCAGCTTTCTGTTGCAGACGATTAGCAGCGAGTTTCCGACGTTAGCGACCATGATGAAGATGTAGGAGATGAGGAAGAAGGTGAAGATGGGGAGGAAGCTGTTCTGGGAAACAATGAGCCCTTCTAACTGGAGCCAGTTGGATGTCAGGTTCTCCATAGACCTGAAACAAAGAGAAGGAGTCCAGAGCAGTCACTGTAAAGCCTGTTTCACTACGACGCAGTGGGCTTTTGGTGGAAATATTGACCCTGCTCCAATAAAAAGTATAAAACATGCACCTTCTCATGTCTCTACTTCATCTGTGCCCTCTGACTTTAAATGTGTGCTCTGAAGTATTTTCTTCCTTCTCCCATCAGGTGGCGCCGTATCCTGCCCTCTGAGCTCTGAAACTCAGGTTTGTGTGAGTGATTTCGTAGGAACAAGGCAGATGTGCAGCCGCAACTACAAAAGTATAAACCTGATGAAGCATAAACAATGAAGATTTGAAAAACATTACAATAATCCATCCTGACAAAAACTTGTCAATTTAAATGTAAAATATTTAAAATTTTATGATTATCTGATATGTATCATAAGGACAGTTGCTGGTTTAAAGAATTTCAAAATTAAAATTAAACACAAAATCATTCATTTCATTTTCATGTATGTGAAGAGATTAAAAAAATAAATAAAATGCACATGAATATGAATATTTTTTTCTGGTGATCTATCACATACACCAGGCTGCAATAATCAATCCATAGATAACCCAGTTTGCAATTCGTATACTGAAAAGTATTCATTTTTTGTGTTTTTAGAGCATAAACTGGAGTTTCATCATGACAACCTGGCTTTACAGATTACAAATAAACAACAATCATAAATTTTTGATAAATCTGATAAGTACAGAAGCTGGTTTAATAAAATAAAAAGTAAAATTATAAGTAAAATAATCCTTTTTATTTTTATATAGCCTGATCTTTTTCATGAACACATTTATGTGCAAAAGAGCCCTAATGTAACTATTACTGCAAGACCTGATGGACAGGAGCGGCCCTTCCTTTAGGCAAACTAAGCAGCTGCATAGGGCCCCACAAACATTAGGAGGCCCCATTTTTGCTGAGGGTCTATCTAAAAGTGGGGTCTGTTTATTAATTCTTGTTTACCTGGGGCCCCTGTGCAGACTTTGCAAATCAAAAATGTCTCAAAGCATTCATCCATTCATACAGCTCGGGCCCTGACTTTACATGTGATGAATTCAATCCACTTTACTTTTAGCACATTTTATAAAAATCGAGAGTTTCCAAAGAGCTGCACACAGAACATTACATTTAAAAAGATTAAATAAACATTACTCTAATAAACTTTACTATAAAATAATAAAACATAGTAAAACTAAATGAGAAATAAGACCAATGCACTAAAATAACCATAAATAAGTGAAGACAATAAAATAAACAGAACAATAAAAGACACAAATCCACAAAAGAACACAGAGCTAATAGCAAGAGAAAAGCAGTGGGTCTTAAGACCAAACTTAAAACATGAACTGTAGGTGGCGCTCAGTGTTCCACAGTTTAGGGCAAATGATGACTTTATTTAATAAACCAGGAATAAACCAAAGTCTAAATTAGAACTAAAAACGAGTTGAGCAAGTACTTGGCTCGGACTAAACCAGACTTTAAACTGGGACTAGATCAGGACATAAATCACAACTAAAACTGACATATACCAGGTCTAAACCAAAGACTAAACCAGGATCAAATCTAACGGTCTAAATCTGTGACTAAACTCAGGACTAAAAGTCTAAAAACCAAGTCTAAAAACCACATTTGAACAGTCTGCATTCTAACTTTACTCCATTTATTCCCATTCATAAACACATTAGAAGAGTCTTACGTGTTCCTCGGTCCGACCCTGAGTCTGGTCCTGAGTCCGACCCTGAGTCTGGTTCAGTCTGGACTCTCTCAGTTCAGTTTGGATTTATATAAACCTTTAACCGTCATCAGCTCATCCTCCCAGATGGATTCTTTACTGAGTTTTACTGTGGCCTCTGCAGGAGAGCATCTGTTTCCAGGAGGTTTCTATAGTTTCCATGAAGCTTCTTGAGGTCTATTTTTATATAAATGTTATTTTATTGTATTTCACATTCACCTCTAACACTGAGATGACATCAGGACCTTTCACATTGTGGAAACTTAGCATTTTCTACAACTGTCTGAGGTTTTTGTAGCCCTGATTATGTAATGACCTTAATAAAATGTTCCCCAAACCCTTAAAACGTCTAAAGTTACTGTAATGTGACTGATACGATTCCCTATAGAGATAATAAACTGCACTGCCAGGAAACAAAGGGTTAACGCTGCTCACAGTGAGTGACAGCTGCTCTTGACCAATCAGCTGCTGCAGAATGGCGCCTTGTCCCGCCCACTTTTCCAGAAGTTTCCGATGCGTTCGTCTCTTTCCCGCCACAGGAGCTCAGCCAGAGACCTCCAGCACAAACCGAGATGGAGACATGTACGATAAATATACGATAAATATACGATAAATATATACAATAAATATACGATAAATATACGATAAATTTACGATAAATATATACAATAAATATACGATAAATATACGATAAATATACGGTCAATATATCATAAATATACGGTAAATGTACGATAAATGTACGATAAATATACGATAAATATACGATAAATATACGGTAAATATACGATAAATATACGATAAATTTACGATAAATTTACGATAAATATATGGTAAATAGACGATAAATAGACGGTAAATATACAACAAATATACGATAAATATACGGTAAATATACTATAAATATATGATAAATATACGATAAATATACAATAAATATATGATAAATATACGATAAATATATGGTAAATATACGATAAATGTACAATAAATATACGATCAATATATGATAAATATACGATAAATATATGATAAATATACGATAAATATACAATAAATATATGATAAATATATGATAAATATACGATAAATATACGGTAAATATAAGATAAATGTACGATAAATATACGGTAAATATATGGTAAATGTACGGTAAATGTACGATAAATATACGGTAAATATACGGTAAATATATGGTAAATGTACAATAAATATACGGTAAATATACGGTAAATATATGGTAAATGTACGATAAATATGTAGGAGATCTGGACCACTGCTGAAATTCTATCAAAAATGGACATTCCTTTAGGAGACGAGAAGTCTGCTCTTACCCACCAAGGATGCAAAACAAAGACATAAATCTGTCCTATACGAACTGCAGACCAATAAATGTGCCAGAAGAGGCCTCCTCTCTTCTCTGATAAGAACCAGAGACCTGGCACATCCCATCTGTTTAAAAGACTTTATATGCATTAACATGTTACTTTACAGGAAAATGTCATAGCTATGTTTTGTGCAAACTGTTAAATGTAACATGTTTTTAAAGGTGCGTAAATTGAAGTGGAGTAAGACACATTTCTTTTTATGACATTTACTTTGTGTCTAGCAGAGGTAATTTGAATCCCCTCCACTATCAGTTCAGAGGGACGAACCAGGGACACCCCTTTTACTCCAGTCTTATCTTGGGGTGCGGCCCACATTCCTCAGTCTTTTAGTCTTTAGTCTAGTCTTCGTCTTGTCTTTGTCTCGTCTCCGTCTCTCCTTCGTCTTTTAAGTTTAATTTTTCTTTTCTTCTCGTCATTTTTTGTTGCGTTAAGTTCACCTTGCCGGTGATAACATCTTTTCACAATAAGTCGCCCAAACTTTTGTTCGAGTATCATTTTTGTAGTTTATTTTGAAAAGCCTCGCGCCGCGCAACGTCCGCCAGTTTTAACAATCGCTGCCTTGACCAAAGCAGCTAATTTAAGAAGTTATACTTCTAAAGTTTCGAATCGCTGTGAAAGGATTTTTATTGAATTTTTCATTTGGCATTAAAAGGGACATTTGCCATACTCTGAGACTTTGACGCTGCCTTACGCTGACAACAGCTAAACTCTCCCTGAGCGGCATCACGCTCCTGTTCAACATAACGGACACCTGGCGACTGGCTGTGGAGCTTGGAGGACACACCACGAACCGCTGTTTGGAGCCGGGAACACCAGCCCTGCTACACCCCGCGGCTCTAAAGGACAAAGAACAACATCCGAGCCCCTGGCTGAACCCGGAGGCTGGCTGTCGTCACCGCCTTCCCCTCCTGCTCCGAAGACGGTAGACCAGTGTTGTATATGTTGACAAAGTTGGCTTATAGTCTCAGAGTCTACTCCCTTATTCCTAAATTTCCAATAATTTAATAAGTCAATTTATTACTTACTCCACTGCAATTCATCATTAGGTAATCAATAATTCTGCGTAACGGTTCTATTCATAATTACATTCCTTTCAATATTTACCTGTGCCTCAGTACACTATTCCACCTTGTTGTGTAAATAAACGTTATACTTAATCTAAATTAAGTTGAGTTTGGTGATCTTTATCTATTAAAGTGAGTCCCTCCTGGTCAACCCTTCCCTCTTAAGACATTAGTTTAGGTGTTTTAATCTGCACGTTAGCGCAAGGCTAACTGGTACCAATGCAGAGTTATTACTCTTAATCTTTGTCTTAGTTCAGTGTATATATTTTTATATATGTACCCTACAAATAAACAATAAATATATGGTAAATATATGATAAATATATGATAAAAATACGGTAAATATAGCACAGATAAAGCAGATATTCAGCGGACAGTGAGATGTATTGCAGGATGGGGTGGTGTGTTATCATCCCTGCTGTGAGAGAAAAGTGTTTCTGAGACATTTAACTGAAGTTAGCTCAGAGGCTAGCTCACTTGCTAACAGGAAACCCAGATGAAGCCAGAGCCTCACGGTGACCCCTGACAGCTACACTGTAAAAAGAGGCAGTGAGCTTAAAAAATAATATTTTGGTCTTCTTGTTTTCCTTTAGTTGTTGAAATGTGAGGTTTTGAGGCAGCGTCATGTTGTGCTCCCAGCAGGGCTGTTCCTGAGGCAGGCTGTTGTTCAGGTTTAAGGCTTTGATCTGCATTGCATTTATTTAACATATTTACATTGTTTATTTGTGATTATTAAAGTTATTGCATCTGTAACTCAGAGAGCAGATGTTCTGTTGTTTTTTCTGCATTTTAAAGCAAAGATTTATTAATTACTGTATATTTGAGAACGTTAATGTGATTTCATACAAAGCTTAAAAGCAACAGTGCATTAGACTGTAATACAGTTTTTTTTGCTGCTTTAATGATGAAATGTTACAAAACCTAAGTTATAGTCAAACACATTGTGAAAAGTAATTAGTTGAATATGAATGTTTTTTTATGACACTGTCTTTTTGACAGATCAGGTTTTTTTTTTGCTTTCTTGGTTGCTCGTGGATCAAATGGACCCATTCCTGAAGGCGAGTGGACCCCGGGGATGATGTGGTTCAATCAGGTCCTGCTCAGTGCAGTGTGGAAGGCCCACTGCAACAAAACCTCCTTCCAAAATCATTTTACACTTCTGTCCCCTCCCATACACAAACACAAATATCACAGGGAACTTTTGGAGCCTGCCTCTGACGATACTCGTCCTCAGACCCAGAGATCGGGAGACACAGAAAACATTTGAAGTAGATTTATTAGCATTGACCAAGGCAGACTCTCCTCCCAGTCTTTCCCCAGCTCCGTACTTTAAGGTCTGATGGAAACGCTCCAGCGCCCCCTGGCTCTCAGCAGGGTGAGCTGTCGCCCGATCGTCTCGCACCCAGAGCTGCTTCAAAACTGAAGAGAAGTTAGTGCCCTGGTCAGACTGGATTGTTTTCAGAATGCCACACACAAAGATAAACTGAGTAAGCGCATGTGCCACAGATTTAGCAGTTATTGTGCGTAACAGATAGGCAGCAGGGCATCGAGTGCTCCGGCACATAACACTTAACAAATAACATGAACCAGACTTGTTCTTGGGCAAAGGTTCCACACAGTCGATAATTAGATGCTCCAATGGTTCAGACACAGCAGCGACTGGACTCAGTGGAAACAGCTTTAAAGTCTAAAAAGGTTTAGCAGTGATAACTGAGACACCTTCAGTCGGTAACACAGGACGCAGAGCCAGCGCGGCGTCACCACAAACAGTTCACAGGCGAGAGACACTTTATGCAAAGGAACGAAGAGAACATTTAATCCCATCCCCAGGACCGGGACACACGCTGAAACGCCAAGCAAAGAACAATAAAAAATGAAGGGAAAAAAAAAAAACTTTACTAAAAATAATGCGATAAAACGTGCACGCACCAAAACCGGGTCAAACGATGAGCCCCCGCATTGTTACAACCCTGGCTCCACAGACAAACAGATCGAGAGACATGGAAAACATTAAGTGGAAAACAAGTAGATGAAATAAACACAAATAATTATACAATATGTGGGTCTGTAGTGTGGTTGTGGAGGTACAAAGATGTGTGTGTGCATGAAATGTGCAGTGTTGAAGATGCTGAAAGAAAAAAATACATAAATAAAGTCGGGCAGCAGCAGAACCAAACAGGTGCATGAGCGGACAGAGTTTATATAATGAGTAAATAATGCTGCCTTCATGATACATTGGAATCTTGGAAATTCCGACCTCCGAGTCAGAAAAACGGCCTTGAACGCTGTCTCGGGTCGAAATTTTTGCTCGGAAACTCGTGCGGAAGTGTTGGACTCCAAGTTCCTGAGTTGACGTCACAATCCTCGGCCTCCCTCTGTGAGAGGTAAACAGTGTGGTTACTAACACGGAAAGAATCGTTTTTTAAAACAAGAGATCTCATACTTCTGCAAAAATGTCCTCATCTTTATAAAATGAATGAAGTTCTCAGTGCTACAGCTCTGCAGAAACATCTCTGAATGTTTATTTATCAGTAAATAACTAAAGTAGTAACAGAAACATCACCTGATATAACTGTTATCAAGTTGAACGAAAGGATTGAGGAAGAACGAGGCCAAGGTAGAAAAAGATTCAGGCTGGTTTATTCTGAGCTCAGGTTCGGACAATCATCTCACAGGCAATAGATAACTCTCCGACCACGCAGGATCGGCTCACAAAGGTTTAAGTAGGTTCCACAGCATAGTTATGAACCAATCAACATGAGAGAAAACACTTTCTTTACTAAAAAGGCCATGTTGAAGCATGGCCATGAGTCAATCGTTTTAAGGAGTTAACTTTAGAACTGACAAAATCAAGTTGCAGAAGTACCAAAAAAGGCAAGATGGGAGCAGAGCCAGGTGCCCATCATAAATAACTGTTAACTTTAGCTTAAAATGGGACCCCCCAAGGTAAACAGCTGCGCAGTTCAAATTTAGCTTAACAAAAGGGGCTCCTATAGACTCCGTCTTAAAGCTTCAACTCACTATGTAAGGACATAGTTCAAATAACATGGAGTAAATATGAGCCTCACAAACATTTCATGATATCAATAACTCATTACTCAGTACTAGTGGTTTTGTTGTTATTGTGCTAATCCACGTGAGTTTTCCAAGCTGAACTCGTGAACGGACGTTTTTCGTAAGTTGGCTTTTTTAGTCGGGACTTCCGAGATTCTGATGTATCATGAAGGCAGCATAAGAATATACACTACATACACACAGGTGGGGTAAAGGATAATGTAGTGCTATAATATGGATGAGCGTTAACATGAATAATAGAAAGTTACAGTTCAGTGTCCTGCCAACAATTTGTCCAGCTTCAGTTTATCAATCTGACAATCCAGTCACTTCCTCCACACAGAACACTTCCTGCAGTGGAAGGCTCTGCTCCAGATCCTCCGTATGTCTCTGGACTGAACTCCGTAAATGATCGGGTTCACACTTCCCGGAATCGGGAACATTAACATGCCTGACAGCTTTCTGTAATCAGAAAACTGTGGGAAACGATGAAGAGCGATCAGCACGATCCCGCTCACCAACATGATCAGGTAGACCACCAGGTGAGTGCTGCAGGTCTGTAAGGCTTTACGGTTCAGAGACAAGTTCTTATTGGTCAGACACACAATGGTGATCTTTGAATACGTCAGAACCATGCTCCCGATGGATGATGACAACAAAAGTACAGTAAAAAGCAATCCATAAACATTGTTAATGAAAGTACTTTCACAGGAGAGTTTGAAAAGTGAAGGGTTGTCACAGTACGGGTTTGTGATCAGTGTCCTGCATCGACTTAGCCTCACCGTTAGCCCGATGAGAATCCCCACCAAAACAAAAGCTACTCCCCACGCAAACACGGTTAGCTTTATTAACATTTTGTTGGTCATAATGACAGTGTAACGTAGCGGGTTACAGATAGCGACGTAGCGATCGAACGCCATGATCATGAGGATGGTGTAGGAGGAGGTACCAAAAACATGAGCAAGGAACGCCTGAGTTACACATTCAGGATAAGAAATCGTACGTTCTGAGGGAGATTTGAGCATGTCGTAGAGCAGACGAGGGATTATGTGCGTACTGACAACAATGTCACAGACGAAGAGGTTACACAGTAAAATGTACATGGGCTGGTGCAGCTTTCTGTCGCAGACGATTAGCAGGGAGATCCCGATGTTAGCGACCATGATGAAGATGTAGGAGACGAGGAAGTAGATGAAGATGGGGAGGAAGCTGTTCTGGGAAGTTCTTGGAGTCCTTCCAACTGGAGCAGGAACAGGTTGGACGTCAGGTTCTCCATAGACCTGAAACAAAGAGAAGGAGTCCAGAGCAGTCACTGTAAAGCCTTTTTCACTACGACGCAGTGGGCTTTTGGTGGAAATATTGACCCTGCTCCAATAAAAAGTATAAAACATGCACCTTCTCATGTCTCTACTTCATCTGTGCCCTCTGGCTTTAAATGTGTGCTCTGAAGTATTTTCTTCCTTATGACGTAATTTTTTGTTTCCATTAGGGGGCACTGTATCCTGCCCTCTGAGCTCTGAGGCCTCAGGGTTGTGTGAGTGTGCGAGTATCGAGGAAAGATGTAAAAAAGTTTTGACCTGAGTTTTTGTAAGAACAAGGGAGGTGTGCAGCAGCACCTACAGTGGGGCAAAAAAGTATTTATTCAGCCACCAATTGTGCAAGTTCTCCCACTTAAAAAGATGAGAGAGGCCTGTAATTTTCATCATAGGTAAACCTCAACTATGAGAGACAAAATGAGAAAAAAAATCCAGAAAATCACATTGTCTGATTTTTAAAGAATTTATTTGCAAATTATGGTGGAAAATAAGTATTTGTTCACCTACAAACAAACAAGATTTGTGTCTCTCACAGACCTGTAACTTCTTCTGTAAGAGGCTCCTCTGTCCTCCACTCGTTACCTGTATTAATGGCACCTGTTTGAACTGGTTATCTATATAAAAGACACCTGTCCACAACCTCAAACAGTCCCACTCCAAACTCCACTGTGGCCAAGACCAAAGAGCTGTCAAAGGACACCAGAAACAAAATTGTAGACCTGCACCAGGCTGGGAAGACTGAATCTGCAATAGGTAAGCAGCTTGGTGTGAAGAAATCAACTGTGGGAGCAATTATTAGGAAATGGAAGACATACAAGACCACTGATAATCTCCCTCGATCTGGGGCTCCCCGCAAGATCTCACCCCGTGGTCAAAATGATCACAAGAACGGTGAGCAAAAATCCCAGAACCACACGGGGGACCTAGTGAATGACCTGCAGAGAGCTGGGACCAAAGTAACAAAGGCTACCATCAGTAACACACTACGCCTGCTGCAGTGCCAGACGTGTCCCCTGCTAAAGCCAGGACATGTGCAGGCCGTCTGAAGTTTGCTACAGAGCATTTGGATGATCCAGAAGAGGATTGGGAGAATGTCATATGATCAGATGAAACCAAAATAGAACTTTTTGGTAAAAACTCTACTCGTCGTGTTTGGAGGAGAAAGAATGCTGAGTTGCATCCAAAAAACACCATACCTACTGTAAAGCATGGGGGTGGGAACATCATGCTTTGGGGCTGTTTTTCAGCAAAGGGACCAGGACGACTGATCCGTGTAAAGGAAAGAATGAATGGGGCCATGTATCGTCAGATTTTGAGTGAAAACCTCCTTCCATCAGCAAGGACATTGAAGATGAAACGTGGCTGGGTCTTTCAGCAGGACAATGATCCCAAACACACTGCCCGCGTAACGAAGGAGTGGCTTCGTAAGAAGCATTTCAAGGTCCTGGAGTGGCCTAGCCAGTCTCCAGATCTCAACCCCATAGAAAATCTTGGAGGGAGTTGAAAGTCCGTGTTGCCCAGCAACAGCCCCAAAACATCACTGCTCTAGAGGAGATCTGCAGGAGGAATGGGCCAAAATACCAGCAACAGTTTGTGAAAACCTTGTGAATACTTAGAGAAAACATTTGACCTCTGTCATTGCCAACAAAGGGTATATAACAAAGTACTGAGACTGAGCTTTTGTTATTGACCAAATACTTATTTTCCACCATAAGTTGCAAATAAATTCTTTAAAAATCAGACAATGTGATTTTCTGGATTTTTTTTCTCATCTCTCATAGTTGAGGTAAACCTATGATGAAAATTACTGGCCTCTCTCATCTTTTTAAGTGGGAGAACTTGCACAATTGGTGGCTGACTAAATACCTTTTTGCCCCACTGTATACAGTGAAGATATGGAACTGACCACATTTTTCAAAAATGACAAAAACGTGGCAAAATATCTATAATGCCATTATTATCTGATGTTTATCAGAAGGATAGATGCTGGTTTAATGGATATAAAAAATAAAAAGTAAACAAAAAATCATTCATGTAATTTAACAGCATGAGTATTTGATTCATACAAAAATGCATACGAATACATTTTACTGGTAATCTGTCACATACACCAGGCTGCAATAATTACACCATTAATTTTTCAATTACATTTTTGTGTTTTTAAAGGGTAAAAACAAACAACATTTGATATTTTATATGTATATAATAATAATGACAGAGGCTGGTTTAAATAGCTTAATGTTCTTTATGAACACATTTTTTGTGCAAAGAAACGTAACCGTAACTATTTTGAAAGTCCATCTAACTAAAGCCACAGGGAACCTCTACAGCTCAGGCCCTGACTTCACATGTGATAAATCAATCCACTTTATTTATAGCACATTTTATAAACAAAGTCAATATTACAATACAATATATTACAATATTACTCTATTAAGCTCTATCAGTCCTTGTTGATATAAAAAACAGAAAAAACACATAAGAGCAGTACAAGGAAATAACCATAAATAAGTAAAGACAATAAAATGAATAAAAATGTAACAATAAAAGACACAGGACCACAGAACTCAGGGCGAGTTAAAAGCCAGAGAAAAACAGTGGGTCTTAAGACCAGACTAAAACATTGGACTGTGTTCCACAGTTTGGGGCCCACCACAGAGGAGGCTGGGTCCTCCCTCGGTCTTAAGTCAAAATATATTCACAATATTACTCAGGACCAGGACTAAAACAAGACAAAAGCAAGGACTAAACCAGGTCTAAAACAAAGTCTTAACCAGGACTAAACCAAGGTCTATACCGGGACTAAAACAGAACTAAACTAAGACTAAACCAGGACTGAATCAGGAATAACCCTGGGTCTAAGCCAGATCTAAAACCAGCTCTAAACCAGGACTGAAGAAGTACCTATCGAGATCTAAACCAGGACTAAACCCAAGGACTAAACAAAAGTCTAAACCACATTTGGACCAGGTCTAAACTGGTCTGAACAGTCTGTATTCTAACATTATTTTAACATTACTTCTAACATTTATTCCCATTCATAAACACATTAGAAGAGTCTTACGTGTTCCTCGGTCTGACCCTGAGACTGGTCCTGAGTCCAGTCCTGAGTCTGGTTCAGTCTGGACTCTCTCAGTTCAGTTTGGATTTATATAAACCTTTAACCGTCATCAGCTCATCCTCCCTAGATGGATTCTTTACTGAGTTTTACTGTGGCCTCTGCAGGAGAGCATCTGTTTCCAGGAGGTTTCTATAGTGTCCATGAAGCTTCTTCAGGTCTATTTTTATATAAATGTTATTTTATTGTATTTCACATTCACCTCTAACACTGAGATGACATCAGGACCTTTCACACTGTGGAAACTTAGCATTTTCTACAACTGTCTGAGGTTTTTGTAGCCCTGATTATATAATGACCTTAATAAAATGTTCCCTAAACCCTTAAAAAGTAAGTAAAATACAGACGTGTGGTGGGGTGGAGGTCACCCCTAAGTCCCACAGCTCTGTTACTGGATTTCATAGTTTCTTTTTTTTTTTTTTTTTTAATGATTACACCTAAACCACACTGAATTGACTCGTTGCATGTGCAGTAAGTGTCCAACACAGTATTCTTGCATACTCCAATTCACAGTGTGTTGCGTGTACGCCACGTATCCGACCAGAGCCTGTAGAGTTCACATGGGAGTAGAGACGCGATAAAAGCCATGTACAGAGAGATGTAAACAAAAGCCACGCCTGCCTCTGACCACAATCTCCTATTTATTTGGACACTACCTCTGCAATGTTTGTGCTTCTACCATGGTTAAGTGCACTACCTATATAAATACTTTCTTTTTACTCACACTAAATGGTGTTCAACCTCACGAAACACATCTATTACTCCACATTGGCTCATTATCAGCCTTCTTACTGATGTTAAAAAGCATGGAAACTCCACCAAGGCTACAGGCCCAGGTGAATGTAAAGGGGAGTTTTTTTACCATGGCGGCCAAGATATAGGCTTGGTGGGCTGCCACGCAGAAGGGACTGCAGAGGAAACACCGCGAATCCTCTTCACTGGTCCCGAAACTGACTTCATCTGGTCTGTTCAACTTCGGGCTGCAGCATCCGTCGAAAATAAGACAGATAGATAAACCTTATTGATCCAAAAGGGAGATTACTTAGTCATGCTGGCTTAGTTTCACATAAAAGCGCAAGTAAAAGAATAGAATAGATTTATTGTCTTTGAACAGACAAAACATCGTAATTAAAACTGAATGTAAAGTGCTTAGACATTCAGTTTTAATTCACAGACACACGCACAAACACATCAATATCAAGAGAAAAATCATGGCTTCATACAGCACGGGAAAAAACTGTTTTCCAGTCTGTTGGTCCTGGACCTGATGCTGCCGTAGTGTCTCCCACAGAGCAGTAAACAGGCGGTGGGCAGGATGGTGATGATACTTTAGGATCCTGTCCACTCTGGAGAGGCAATGGGTCTGAAGTCATTTAGACTGTGTGGAGGACTTTTTAACAACTGGAACTATGGTTGTTGACCTGAGACAGGGAGGGATGGTTGCTTATGCCAAAGAGAGCTTGAAAATCTGTGTGAGGACATCCGCCGACTGCTGGGCAAAAGCTTTCAGTACCTTCCTGAGAACTCCACTGGGGCCTGCTGCTTTCCTCGGAGTGACTCTCTCAGGTGCTTGATGTTTCTGGAGAGTGAGGGCTGGGGGTCTGGCAGAGTTCTGTGGCAGTATCAGGCTGCTCCACCTCAAAGCAAAGAAGTGGCTTCGTTCCTCTGCCAGAGGAGGTCAGAGGTCAGAGTTCACTGAATCAGATGTAACACTTTTGAAGTTTGTCCAGTGCTGTATGCTCTGCCAGACCTGCCTGAGTAGGTCTGGGCCAGGTGATCCTCCACTTTCCTCTTAAAAATCTAATCGTAATCTGCCTTTGCAGCCTTAATGCCCCTCCTCCACTCGTGTTGTTGTACAGGACACTGTCCCCAGCTTTGAAGGCTACTGTTGAACTGTGTGAAGCGTCGCTTGTAACATCATTATAGACCTCAGCAGCGACTGGCCACGCCCGGTTCTGGAAGTAAAATTCCCATTCATTTTTCCCATTGACCCTCTGACCGCCGCCCAAATCACAAAGCACCGGCCCCTTATGGTCCTTCCTGCGGGTGGTGGGCCTACAGGAAGGCGGTCCCACATAGTCTTTTCGGGCTTGGCCCGGCCGGGTCCCATGGGAGGAGACCGGGCCACCAGGCGCTCGCCTGCGAGCCCCAACCCCAGGCCTGGCTCCAGGGTGGGGCCCCGGTGACGCCAATCCAGGCGACGTAACGGACCTTGTTTTAACGCTCATCATATGGGGCTTCTGAACCTGGTCTTATTCTGGCTCGTCACCTAGGACCTGTTTGCCATGGGAGACCCTACCAGGGGCATTAAGCCCCAGACAACATAGCTCCTAGGATCACTCAAGCACTCAAACCCGTCCACCACGATAAGGTGGCGGTTCAAGGAGCGGTTCAGCTTGCAGCACTCACCTGGTGGTCTACCTGATCCTGTTGATGAACGGGATCATGCTGATCGCTTTTCATCGTTTCCTACAGTTTTCTGATTACAGAAAGCTGTCAACCATGTTAATCACCCAAGCTGAAGTCACCGGGGTGGTTAAAAAGCTCCTCGGTGGCAAGGCACCGGGGTGGATGAGATCCGTCCTGAGTACCTCAGGACTCTGGATGTTGTGGGGCTGTCGTGGCTGACACGTCTCTGCAACATCGCGTGGCGGTCAGGGACAGTGCCTCTGGACTGGCAGACCGTGGTGGTTCCTCTTTTTAAGAAGGGGGACCGGAGGGTGTGTTCCAACTACAGGGGGATCACACTCCTCAGCCTCCCTGGGAAAGTCTATTCCAGGGTACTGGAGAGGAGAATTCGGCCGATAGTCGAACCTCGGATTCAGGAGGAACAATGCGGTTTTTGCTCCGGTCGTGGAACAGTGGACCAGCTCTATACCCTCCATAGGGTGCTTGAGGGTTCATGGGAGTTTGCCCAACCTGTCCACATGTGTTTTGTGCATTTGGAGAAAGCATTTGACCATGTCCCTCGTGGTATCCTGTCGGGGTTGCTCTGGGAGTATGGGGTCCGGGGCCCTTTGCTAAGGGCTGTCCTGGTCCCTGTACGACCGGAGCAGGAGCTTGGTCCGCATTGCCGGTTGTAAGTCAGGACCTGTTCCCAGTGCATGTTGGACTCTGGCAGGGCTGCCCTTTGTCACCGGTTCTGTTCATTATTTTTATGGACAGAATTTCTAGGTGCAGCCAGGGGCCGGAGGGAGTCTGGTTTGGGAACCACAGGATTTCATCTCTGCTTTTTGCAGATGATGTTGTCCTGTTGGCTTCATCAAGCCAAAACCTTCAGCATGCACTGGGGCGGTTTGCAGCCGAGTGTGAAGCGGCTGGGATGAGAATCAGCACCTCCAAGTCCGAGGCCATGGTCCTCGACCGGAAAAGGGTGGTTTGCCCTCTCCAGGTTGGAGGGGAGTTTCTGCCTCAAGTGGAGGAGTTCAAGTATCTTGGGGTCTTATTCACGAGTGAGGGAAGGATGGAGCGTGAGATCGACAGACGGATCGGTGCAGCATCTGCAGTAATGCGGTCGTTGTATCGGTCTGTTGTGGTAGAGAAGGAGCTGAGCCGAAAGGCAAAGCTCTCGATTTACCGGTCGATCTACGTTCCTACTCTCACCTATGGTCATGAGCTTTGGGTCATGACCTGAAAGGACAAGATCCCGGATACAAGCGGCCGAAATGAGTTTCCTCCAGCAGGGTGGCTGGGCGCTCCCTTAGAGATAGGGTGAGGAGCTCGGTTACACGGGAGGGGCTCGGAGTAGAGCCACTGCTCCTCCACATCGAGAGGAGTCAGCTGAGGCGGCTCGGGCATCTGTTCCGAATGCCTCCTGGACGCCTCCCTGGGGAGGTGTTCATGTCCCACTGGGAGGAGGCCCTGGGGAAGACCTAGGACACGCTGGAGGGAACTATGTCTCTCAGCCTGGGAACGCCTTGGGGTCCCCCCAGTAGAGCGGGAGGACGTGTCTGTGGAGAGGGAAGTCTGGGCATCTCTGCTTAGACTGCTGCCCCTGCGACCCAGCCCTGGATAAAGCGGAAGAAGATGGATGGATTTTTGTTTTTGTTAATCTTTTTGATAGAAATGAATCGTGTCATCATCATGAGTTAACACAGAGCTGATTAGCCTCCGCTGAGCTTTTAAACTCAAAATATACGCATTTTTCAGAAAGTCTATGGAAAAAAATGAATGGGAAATTTACTTCCGGCACCAGAGGGGAGCGGGCTATTTTTACCAAATCTGTCAGCCCATAGACGTATTTTGCCCGATCAGCACTCACTCATTATAACCACGCATAGAAAGCACCAAAAAGAGTCAAGAGCCGCTGCGTCCGTACACGCTGCCATCTTTCCAATTCCTTTTGATAAATAGGTATGAAATAGTTATAAATAATAAAATAACAGAAAATAGAACGGAATACATAAAAATATACAAAATTTGACTAGAAAAACAAAACAAAATGATATAAAAGTAAATACACCTTATACACACACAGGTGGGGTAAAGGATAATGCAGTGCAAAACATGGATGAGCATTAACATGAATAATACAAGGTTATTTATTACAGAATAGTGTACAGCTGGGAGGAGTATGGGATAAATGAAGTCCTGTAGTGTTCACTGTGGGAGCGGAGCTGGAGAAGTCTGTTGGAAAACGAGCTCTGCAGCTCCTCTACAGTCCAGTGTCCAGCCGACAACTTGTCCAGCTTTCCGGATCAGTTTATCAATCCAACTATATAGACTGCTTATGTTTTGTTGCCGGAGAGCCAGAAACAAACACGTACTGCAGCGAAGCTGGTGTAAACTCATGCACTGATTCCAGTCTCCAGTCACTTCCTCCACACAGAACACTTCCTGCAGTGGAAGGCTCTGCTCCAGAACCTCCGTATGTCTCTGGACTGAACTCCGTAAATGATCGGGTTCACACTTCCCGGGACCGTGATGAACAAGATGGCCGCCAACTTCCTGTAATCGGAAAACTGCGGAAAACGGTGGAGTGTGATCAGTACAATCCCGCTCACCAACATGATCAGGTAGACCACCAGGTGAGTGCTGCAGGTCTGTAAGGCTTTACGGTTCAGAGACGTGTTCTTATTGGTCAGACACATGATCAAGATCTTTGAATACGTCAGAACCATGCTCCCGATCGACGACGACATCAAAAGTACAGCAAAAAGCAATCCATAAACGTTGTTAATGAAAGTACTTTCACAGGAGAGTTTGAAAAGTGAAGGGTTGTCACAGTACGGGTTTGTGATCAGCGTCCTGCATCGACTTAGCCTCACCGTTAGCCCGATGAGAATCCCCACCAAAACAAAAGCCACTCCCCACGCAAACACGGTTAGCTTTATTAACATTTTGTTGGTCATAATCGCAGTGTAACGTAGCGGGTTACAGATAGCGACGTAGCGATCGAACGCCATGATCATGAGGACGGTGTGGGAGGTGGTACCAAAAATATGAGAAATGAAAGCCTGAGTTACACATTCAGGATAAGAAATCGTACGTTCTGAGGGAGATTTGAGCATGTCGGAGAGCAGACGAGGGACTATGCGCGTGCTGCCGATAATGTCGCTAACTATGAGGTTACACAGTAAAATGTACATGGGCTGGTGCAGCTTTCTGTTGCAGACGATTAGCAGCGAGTTCCCGACGTTAGCGACCATGATGAAGATGTAGGAGATGAGGAAGAAGGTGAAGATGGGGAGGAAGCTGTTCTGGGAAACAATGAGCCCTTCTAACTGGAGCCAGTTGGATGTCAGGTTCTCCATAGACCTGAAACAAAGAGGAGTCCAGAGCAGTCACTGTAAAGCCTGTTTCACTACGACGCAGTGGGATTTTGGTGGAAATATTGACCCTGCTCCAATAAAAAGTATAAAACATGCACCTTCTCATGTCTCTACTTCATCTGTGCCCTCTGACTTTAAATGTGTGCTCTGAAGTATTTTCTTCCTTCTCCCATCAGGTGGCGCCGTATCCTGCCCTCTGAGCTCTGAAACTCAGGTTTGTGTGAGTGATTTCGTAGGAACAAGGCAGATGTGCAGCCGCAACTACAAAAGTATAAACCTGATGAAGCATAAACAATGAAGATTTGAAAAACATTACAATAATCCATCCTGACAAAAACTTGTCAATTTAAATGTAAAATATTTAAAATTTTATGATTATCTGATATGTATCATAAGGACAGTTGCTGGTTTAAAGAATTTCAAAATTAAAATTAAACACAAAATCATTCATTTCATTTTCATGTATGTGAAGAGATTAAAAAAATAAATAAAATGCACATGAATATGAATATTTTTTTCTGGTGATCTATCACATACACCAGGCTGCAATAATCAATCCATAGATAACCCAGTTTGCAATTAGTATACTGAAAAGTATTCATTTTTTGTGTTTTTAGAGCATAAACTGGAGTTTCATCATGACAACCTGGCTTTACAGATTACAAATAAACAACAATCATAAATTTTTGATAAATCTGATAAGTACAGAAGCTGGTTTAATAAAATAAAAAGTAAAATTATAAGTAAAATAATCCTTTTTATTTTTATATAGCCTGATCTTTTTCATGAACACATTTATGTGCAAAAGAGCCCTAATGTAACTATTACTGCAAGACCTGATGGACAGGAGCGGCCCTTCCTTTAGGCAAACTAAGCAGCTGCATAGGGCCCCACAAACATTAGGAGGCCCCATTTTTGCTGAGGGTCTATCTAAAAGTGGGGTCTGTTTATTAATTCTTGTTTACCTGGGGCCCCTGTGCAGACTTTGCAAATCAAAAATGTCTCAAAGCATTCATCCATTCATACAGCTCGGGCCCTGACTTTACATGTGATGAATTCAATCCACTTTACTTTTAGCACATTTTATAAAAATCGAGAGTTTCCAAAGAGCTGCACACAGAACATTACATTTAAAAAGATTAAATAAACATTACTCTAATAAACTTTACTATAAAATAATAAAACATAGTAAAACTAAATGAGAAATAAAATAACCATAAATAAGTGAAGACAATAAAATAAACAGAACAATAAAAGACACAAATCCACAAAAGAACACAGAGCTAATAGCAAGAGAAAAGCAGTGGGTCTTAAGACCAAACTTAAAACATGAACTGTAGGTGGCGCTCAGTGTTCCACAGTTTAGGGCAAATGATGACTTTATTTAATAAACCAGGAATAAACCAAAGTCTAAATTAGAACTAAAAACGAGTTGAGCAAGTACTTGGCTCGGACTAAACCAGACTCTAAACTGGGACTAGATCAGGACATAAATCACAACTAAACCTGAGGTAAACCAGGTCTAAACCAAAGACTAAACCAGGATCAAATCTAACGGTCTAAATCTGTGACTAAACTCAGGACTAAAAGTCTAAAAACCAAGTCTAAAAACCACATTTGAACAGTCTGCATTCTAACTTTACTCCATTTTTTCCCATTCATAAACACATTAGAAGAGTCTTACGTGTTCCTCGGTCCGACCCTGAGTCTGGTCCTGAGTCCGACCCTGAGTCTGGTTCAGTCTGGACTCTCTCAGTTCAGTTTGGATTTATATAAACCTTTAACCGTCATCAGCTCATCTTCCCAGATGGATTCTTTACTGAGTTTTACTGTGGCCTCTGCAGGAGAGCATCTGTTTCCAGGAGGTTTCTATAGTTTCCATGAAGCTTCTTGAGGTCTATTTTTATATAAATGTTATTTTATTGTATTTCACATTCACCTCTAACACTGAGATGACATCAGGACCTTTCACACTGTGGAAACTTAGCATTTTCTACAACTGTCTGAGGTTTTTGTAGCCCTGATTATGTAATGACCTTAATAAAATGTTCCCCAAACCCTTAAAACGTCTAAAGTTACTGTAATGTGACTGATACGATTCCCTATAGAGATAATAAACTGCACTGCCAGGAAACAAAGGGTTAACGCTGCTCACAGTGAGTGACAGCTGCTCTTGACCAATCAGCTGCTGCAGAATGGCGCCTTGTCCCGCCCACTTTTCCAGAAGCTTCCGGTGCGTTCGTCTCTTTCCCGCTACAGGAGCTCAGCCAGAGACCTCCAGCACAAACCGAGATGGAGACATGTACGATAAATATACGATAAATATACGATAAATATATACAGTAAATATACGATAAAATTACGATAAATATATACAATAAATATACGATAAATATACGATAAATATACGGTCAATATATCATAAATATACGGTAAATGTACGATAAATGTACGATAAATATACGATAAATATACGATAAATATACGGTAAATATACGATATACGATAAATTTACGATAAATTTACGATAAATATATGGTAAATAGACGATAAATAGACGGTAAATATACAACAAATATACGATAAATATACGGTAAATATACTATAAATATATGATAAATATACGATAAATATACAATAAATATATGATAAATATACGATAAATATATGGTAAATATACGATAAATGTACAATAAATATACGATCAATATATGATAAATATACGATAAATATATGATAAATATACGATAAATATACAATAAATATATGATAAATATATGATAAATATACGATAAATATACGGTAAATATAAGATAAATGTACGATAAATATACGGTAAATATATGGTAAATGTACAGTAAATGTACGATAAATATACGGTAAATATACGGTAAATATATGGTAAATGTACAATAAATATATGGTAAATATACGATAAATATATGGTAAATGTACGATAAATATGTAGGAGATCTGGACCACTGCTGAAATTCTATCAAAAATGGACATTCCTTTAGGAGACGAGAAGTCTGCTCTTACCCACCAAGGATGCAAAACAAAAACATAAATCTGTCCTATACGAACTGCAGACCAATAAATATGCCAGAAGAGGCCTCCTCTCTTCTCTGATAAGAACCAGAGACCTGGCACATCTCATCTGTTTAAAAGACTTTATATGCATTAACATGTTACTTAACAGGAAAATGTCATAGCTATGTTTTGTGCAAACTGTTAAATGTAACATGTTTTTAAAGGTGCGTAAATTGAAGTGGAGTAAGACACATTTCTTTTTATGACATTTACTTTGTGTCTAGCAGAGGTAATTTGAATCCCCTCCACTATCAGTTCAGAGGGACGAACCAGGGACACCCCTTTTACTCCAGTCTTATCTTGGGGTGCGCCCCACATTCCTCAGTACAGTCTTAGTTTCGTCTTCGTCTTGTCTTTGTCTCGTCTCCGTCTCTCCTTCGTCTTTTAAGTTTAATTTTTCTTTTCTTCTCGTCATTTTTTGTTGCGTTAAGTTCACCTTGCCGGTGATAACATCTTTTCACAATAAGTCGCCCAAACTTTTGTTCGAGTATCATTTTTGTAGTTTATTTTGAAAAGCCTCGCGCCGCGCAACATCCGCCAGTTTTAACAATCGCTGCCTTGACCAAAGCAGCTAATTTAAGAAGTTATACTTCTAAAGTTTCGAATCGCTGTGAAAGGATTTTTATTGAATTTTTCATTTGGCATTAAAAGGGACATTTGCCATACTCTGAGACTTTGACGCTGCCTTACGCTGACAACAGCTAAACTCTCCCTGAGCGGCATCACGCTCCTGTTCAACATAACGGACACCTGGCGACTGGCTGTGGAGCTTGGAGGACACACCACGAACCGCTGTTTGGAGCCGGGAACACCAGCCCTGCTACACCCCGCGGCTCTAAAGGACAAAGAACAACATCCGAGCCCCTGGCTGAACCCGGAGGCTGGCTGTCGTCACCGCCTTCCCCTCCTGCTCCGAAGACGGTAGACCAGTGTTGTATATGTTGACAAAGTTGGCTTATAGTCTCAGAGTCTACTCCCTTATTCCTAAATTTCCAATAATTTAATAAGTCAATTTATTACTTACTCCACTGCAATTCATCATTAGGTAATCAATAATTCTGCGTAACGGTTCTATTCATAATTACATTCCTTTCAATATTTACCTGTGCCTCAGTACACTATTCCACCTTGTTGTGTAAATAAACGTTATACTTAATCTAAATTAAGTTGAGTTTGGTGATCTTTATCTATTAAAGTGAGTCCCTCCTGGTCAACCCTTCCCTCTTAAGACATTAGTTTAGGTGTTTTAATCTGCACGTTAGCGCAAGGCTAACTGGTACCAATGCAGAGTTATTACTCTTAATCTTTGTCTTAGTTCAGTGTATATATTTTTATATATGTACCCTACAAATAAACAATAAATATATGGTAAATATATGATAAATATATGATAAAATACGGTAAATATAGCACAGATAAAGCAGATATTCAGCGGACAGTGAGATGTATTGCAGGATGGGGTGGTGTGTTATCATCCCTGCTGTGAGAGAAAAGTGTTTCTGAGACATTTAACTGAAGTTAGCTCAGAGGCTAGCTCACTTGCTAACAGGAAACCCAGATGAAGCCAGAGCCTCACGGTGACCCCTGACAGCTACACTGTAAAAAGAGGCAGTGAGCTTAAAAAATAATATTTTGGTCTTCTTGTTTTCCTTTAGTTGTTGAAATGTGAGGTTTTGAGGCAGCGTCATGTTGTGCTCCCAGCAGGGCTGTTCCTGAGGCAGGCTGTTGTTCAGGTTTAAGGCTTTGATCTGCATTGCATTTATTTAACATATTTACATTGTTTATTTGTGATTATTAAAGTTATTGCATCTGTAACTCAGAGAGCAGATGTTCTGTTGTTTTTTCTGCATTTTAAAGCAAAGATTTATTAATTACTGTATATTTGAGAACGTTAATGTGATTTCATACAAAGCTTAAAAGCAACAGTGCATTAGACTGTAATACAGTTTTTTTTGCTGCTTTAATGATGAAATGTTACAAAACCTAAGTTATAGTCAAACACATTGTGAAAAGTAATTAGTTGAATATGAATGTTTTTTTATGACACTGTCTTTTTGACAGATCAGGTTTTTTTTTTGCTTTCTTGGTTGCTCGTGGATCAAATGGACCCATTCCTGAAGGCGAGTGGACCCCGGGGATGATGTGGTTCAATCAGGTCCTGCTCAGTGCAGTGTGGAAGGCCCACTGCAACAAAACCTCCTTCCAAAATCATTTTACACTTCTGTCCCCTCCCATACACAAACACAAATATCACAGGGAACTTTTGGAGCCTGCCTCTGACGATACTCGTCCTCAGACCCAGAGATCGGGAGACACAGAAAACATTTGAAGTAGATTTATTAGCATTGACCAAGGCAGACTCTCCTCCCAGTCTTTCCCCAGCTCCGTACTTTAAGGTCTGATGGAAACGCTCCAGCGCCCCCTGGCTCTCAGCAGGGTGAGCTGTCGCCCGATCGTCTCGCACCCAGAGCTGCTTCAAAACTGAAGAGAAGTTAGTGCCCTGGTCAGACTGGATTGTTTTCAGAATGCCACACACAAAGATAAACTGAGTAAGCGCATGTGCCACAGATTTAGCAGTTATTGTGCGTAACAGATAGGCAGCAGGGCATCGAGTGCTCCGGCACATAACACTTAACAAATAACATGAACCAGACTTGTTCTTGGGCAAAGGTTCCACACAGTCGATAATTAGATGCTCCAATGGTTCAGACACAAGCAGCGACTGGACTCAGTGGAAACAGCTTTAAAGTCTAAAAAGGTTTAGCAGTGATAACTGAGACACCTTCAGTCGGTAACACAGGACGCAGAGCCAGCGCGGCGTCACCACAAACAGTTCACAGGCGAGAGACACTTTATGCAAAGGAACGAAGAGAACATTTAATCCCATCCCCAGGACCGGGACACACGCTGAAACGCCAAGCAAAGAACAATAAAAAATGAAGGGGAAAAAAAAAAACTTTACTAAAAATAATGCGATAAAACGTGCACGCACCAAAACCGGGTCAAACGATGAGCCCCCGCATTGTTACAACCCTGGCTCCACAGACAAACAGATCGAGAGACATGGAAAACATTAAGTGGAAAACAAGTAGATGAAATAAACACAAATAATTATACAATATGTGGGTCTGTAGTGTGGTTGTGGAGGTACAAAGATGTGTGTGTGCATGAAATGTGCAGTGTTGAAGATGCTGAAAGAAAAAAATACATAAATAAATTCGGGCAGCAGCAGAACCAAACAGGTGCATGAGCGGACAGAGTTTATATAATGAGTAAATAATGCTGCCTTCATGATACATTGGAATCTTGGAAATTCCGACCTCCGAGTCAGAAAAACGGCCTTGAACGCTGTCTCGGGTCGAAATTTTTGCTCGGAAACTCGTGCGGAAGTGTTGGACTCCAAGTTCCTGAGTTGACGTCACAATCCTCGGCCTCCCTCTGTGAGAGGTAAACAGTGTGGTTACTAACACGGAAAGAATCGTTTTTTAAAACAAGAGATCTCATACTTCTGCAAAAATGTCCTCATCTTTATAAAATGAATGAAGTTCTCAGTGCTACAGCTCTGCAGAAACATCTCTGAATGTTTATTTATCAGTAAATAACTAAAGTAGTAACAGAAACATCACCTGATATAACTGTTATCAAGTTGAACGAAAGGATTGAGGAAGAACGAGGCCAAGGTAGAAAAAGATTCAGGCTGGTTTATTCTGAGCTCAGGTTCGGACAATCATCTCACAGGCAATAGATAACTCTCCGACCACGCAGGATCGGCTCACAAAGGTTTAAGTAGGTTCCACAGCATAGTTATGAACCAATCAACATGAGAGAAAACACTTTCTTTACTAAAAAGGCCATGTTGAAGCATGGCCATGAGTCAATCGTTTTAAGGAGTTAACTTTAGAACTGACAAAATCAAGTTGCAGAAGTACCAAAAAAGGCAAGATGGGAGCAGAGCCAGGTGCCCATCATAAATAACTGTTAACTTTAGCTTAAAATGGGACCCCCCAAGGTAAACAGCTGCGCAGTTCAAATTTAGCTTAACAAAAGGGGCTCCTATAGACTCCGTCTTAAAGCTTCAACTCACTATGTAAGGACATAGTTCAAATAACATGGAGTAAATATGAGCCTCACAAACATTTCATGATATCAATAACTCATTACTCAGTACTAGTGGTTTTGTTGTTATTGTGCTAATCCACAGTGAGTTTTCCAAGCTGAACTCGTGAACGGACGTTTTTCGTAAGTTGGCTTTTTTAGTCGGGACTTCCGAGATTCTGATGTATCATGAAGGCAGCATAAGAATATACACTACATACACACAGGTGGGGTAAAGGATAATGTAGTGCTATAATATGGATGAGCATTAACATGAATAATAGAAAGTTACAGTTCAGTGTCCTGCCAACAATTTGTCCAGCTTCAGTTTATCAATCTGACAATCCAGTCACTTCCTCCACACAGAACACTTCCTGCAGTGGAAGGCTCTGCTCCAGATCCTCCGTATGTCTCTGGACTGAACTCCGTAAATGATCGGGTTCACACTTCCCGGAATCGGGAACATTAACATGCCTGACAGCTTTCTGTAATCAGAAAACTGTGGGAAACGATGAAGAGCGATCAGCACGATCCCGCTCACCAACATGATCAGGTAGACCACCAGGTGAGTGCTGCAGGTCTGTAAGGCTTTACGGTTCAGAGACAAGTTCTTATTGGTCAGACACACAATGGTGATCTTTGAATACGTCAGAACAATGCTCCCGATGGATGATGACAACAAAAGTACAGTAAAAAACAATCCATAAACAGTTGTTAATGAAAGTACTTTCACAGGAGAGTTTGAAAAGTGAAGCGTTGTCACAGTACGGGTTTGTGATCAGTGTCCTGCATCGACTTAGCCTCACCGTTAGCCCGATGAGAATCCCCACCTAAAACAAAAGCTACTCCCCACGCAAACACGGTTAGCTTTATTAACATTTTGTTGGTCATAATGACAGTGTAACGTAGCGGGTTACAGATAGCGACGTAGCGATCGAACGCCATGATCATGAGGACAGTGTGGGAAGAGGTACCGAAAACATGAGTGGCGAAAGCCTGAGTTACACATTCAGGATAAGAAATCGTACGTTCTGAGGGAGATTTGAGCATGTCGTAGAGCAGACGAGGGACTATGTGCGTACTGACAACAATGTCACAGAAGAAGAGGTTACACAGTAAAATGTACATGGGCTGGTGCAGCTTTCTGTCGCATACGATTAGCAGGGAGATCCCGATGTTAGCGACCATGATGAAGATGTAGGAGACGAGGAAGTAGATGAAGATGGGGAGGAAGCTGTTCTGGGAAACGACGAGTCCTTCCACCTGGAGCAGGAACAGGTTGGACGTCAGGTTCTCCATAGACCTGAAACAAAGAGAAGGAGTCCAGAGCAGTCACTGTAAAGCCTGTTTCACTACGACGCAGTGGGATTTTGGTGGAAATATTGACCCTGCTCCAATAAAAAGTATAAAACATGCACCTTCTCATGTCTCTACTTCATCTGTGCCCTCTGACTTTAAATGTGTGCTCTGAAGTATTTTCTTCCTTATGACGTAATTTTTTGTTTCCATTAGGGGGCACTGTATCCTGCCCTCTGAGCTCTGAGGCCTCAGGGTTGTGTGAGTGTGCGAGTATCAAGGAAAGATGTAAAAAAGTTTTGACCTGAGTTTTTGTAAGAACAAGGGAGGTGTGCAGCAGCACCTACAGTGGGGCAAAAAAGTATTTATTCAGCCACCAATTGTGCAAGTTCTCCCACTTAAAAAGATGAGAGAGGCCTGTAATTTTCATCATAGGTAAACCTCAACTATGAGAGACAAAATGAGAAAAAAAATCCAGAAAATCACATTGTCTGATTTTTAAAGAATTTATTTGCAAATTATGGTGGAAAATAAGTATTTGTTCACCTACAAACAAACAAGATTTGTGTCTCTCACAGACCTGTAACTTCTTCTGTAAGAGGCTCCTCTGTCCTCCACTCGTTACCTGTATTAATGGAACCTGTTTAAACTGGTTATCTATATAAAAGACACCTGTCCACAACCTCAAACAGTCCCACTCCAAACTCCACTGTGGCCAAGACCAAAGAGCTGTCAAAGGACACCAGAAACAAAATTGTAGACCTGCACCAGGCTGGGAAGACTGAATCTGCAATAGGTAAGCAGCTTGGTGTGAAGAAATCAACTGTGGGAGCAATTATTAGGAAATGGAAGACATACAAGACCACTGATAATCTCCCTCGATCTGGGGCTCCCCGCAAGATCTCACCCCGTGGTCAAAATGATCACAAGAACGGTGAGCAAAAATCCCAGAACCACACGGGGGACCTAGTGAATGACCTGCAGAGAGCTGGGACCAAAGTAACAAAGGCTACCATCAGTAACACACTACGCCTGCTGCAGTGCCAGACGTGTCCCCTGCTAAAGCCAGGACATGTGCAGGCCGTCTGAAGTTTGCTACAGAGCATTTGGATGATCCAGAAGAGGATTGGGAGAATGTCATATGGTCAGATGAAACCAAAATAGAACTTTTTGGTAAAAACTCTACTCGTCGTGTTTGGAGGAGAAAGAATGCTGAGTTGCATCCAAAAAACACCATACCTACTGTAAAGCATGGGGGTGGGAACATCATGCTTTGGGGCTGTTTTTCAGCAAAGGGACCAAGACGACTGATTCGTGTAAAGGAAAGAATGAATGGGGCCATGTATCATCAGATTTTGAGTGAAAACCTCCTTCCATCAGCAAGGACATTGAAGATGAAACGTGGCTGGGTCTTTCAGCAGGACAATGATCCCAAACACACTGCCTGGGTAACGAAGGAGTGGCTTCGTAAGAAGCATTTCAAGGTCCTGGAGTGGCCTAGCCAGTCTCCAGATCTCAACCCCATAGAAAATCTTGGAGGGAGTTGAAAGTCCGTGTTGCCCAGCAACAGCCCCAAAACATCACTGCTCTAGAGGAGATCTGCAGGAGGAATGGGCCAAAATACCAGCAACAGTTTGTGAAAACCTTGTGAATACTTAGAGAAAACATTTGACCTCTGTCATTGCCAACAAAGGGTATATAACAAAGTACTGAGACGAGCTTTTGTTATTGACCAAATACTTATTTTCCACCATAAGTTGCAAATAAATTCTTTAAAAATCAGACAATGTGATTTTCTGGATTTTTTTTTCTCATCTCTCATAGTTGAGGTAAACCTATGAGGAAAATTACTGGCCTCTCTCATCTTTTTAAGTGGGAGAACTTGCACAATTGGTGGCTGACTAAATACCTTTTTGCCCCACTGTATACAGTGAAGATATGGAACTGACCACATTTTTCAAAAATGACAAAAACGTGGCAAAATATCTATAATGCCATTATTATCTGATGTTTATCAGAAGGATAGATGCTGGTTTAATGGATAAAAAAATAAAAAGTAAACAAAAAATCATTCATGTAATTTAACAGCATGAGTATTTGATTCATACAAAAATGCATACGAATACATTTTACTGGTAATCTGTCACATACACCAGGCTGCAATAATTACACCATTAATTTTTCAATTATTACATTTTTGTGTTTTTAAAGGGTAAAAACAAACAACATTTGATATTTTATATGTATATAATAATAATGACAGAGGCTGGTTTAAATAGCTTAATGTTCTTTATGAACACATTTTTTGTGCAAAGAAACGTAACCGTAACTATTTTGAAAGTCCATCTAACTAAAGCCACAGGGAACCTCTACAGCTCAGGCCCTGACTTCACATGTGATAAATCAATCCACTTTATTTATAGCACATTTTATAAACAAAGTCAATATTACAATACAATATATTACAATATTACTCTATTAAGCTCTATCAGTCCTTGTTGATATAAAAAACAGAAAAAACACATAAGAGCAGTACAAGGAAATAACCATAAATAAGTAAAGACAATAAAATGAATAAAAATGTAACAATAAAAGACACAGGACCACAGAACTCAGGGCGAGTTAAAAGCCAGAGAAAAACAGTGGGTCTTAAGACCAGACTAAAACATTGGACTGTGTTCCACAGTTTGGGGCCCACCACAGAGGAGGCTGGGTCCTCCCTCGGTCTTAAGTCAAAATATATTCACAATATTACTCAGGACCAGGACTAAAACAAGACAAAAGCAGACGTGTGGTGGGGTGGAGGTCACCCCTAAGTCCCACAGCTCTGTTACTGGATTTCATAGTTTCTTTTTTTTTTTTTTTTTTAATGATTACACCTAAACCACACTGAATTGACTCATTGCATGTGCAGTAAGTGTCCAACACAGTATTCTTGCATACTCCAATTCACAGTGTGTTGCGTGTACGCCACGTATCCGACCAGAGCCTGTAGAGTTCACATGGGAGTAGAGACGCGATAAAAGCCATGTACAGAGAGATGTAAACAAAAGCCACGCCTGCCTCTGACCACAATCTCCTATTTATTTGGACACTACCTCTGCAATGTTTGTGCTTCTACCATGGTTAAGTGCACTACCTATATAAATACTTTCTTTTTACTCACACTAAATGGTGTTCAACCTCACGAAACACATCTATTACTCCACATTGGCTCATTATCAGCCTTCTTACTGATGTTAAAAAGCATGGAAACTCCACCAAGGCTACAGGCCCAGGTGAATGTAAAGGGGAGTTTTTTACCATGGCGGCCAAGATATAGGCTTGGTGGGCTGCCACGCAGAAGGGACTGCAGAGGAAACACCACTAATCCTCTTCACTGGTCCCGAAACTGACTTCATCTGGTCTGTTCAACTTCGGGCTGCAGCATCCGTCGAAAATAAGACAGATAGATAAACCTTATTGATCCAAAAGGGAGATTACTTAGTCATGCTGGCTTAGTTTCACATAAAAGCGCAAGTAAAAGAATAGAATAGATTTATTGTCTTTGAACAGACAAAACATCGTAATTAAAACTGAATGTAAAGTGCTTAGACATTCAGTTTTAATTCACAGACACACGCACAAACACATCAATATCAAGAGAAAAATCATGGCTTCATACAGCACGGGAAAAAACTGTTTTCCAGTCTGTTGGTCCTGGACCTGATGCTGCCGTAGTGTCTCCCACAGAGCAGTAAACAGGCGGTGGGCAGGATGGTGATGATACTTTAGGATCCTGTCCACTCTGGAGAGGCAATGGGTCTGAAGTCATTTAGACTGTGTGGAGGACTTTTTAACAACTGGAACTATGGTTGTTGACCTGAGACAGGGAGGGATGGTTGCTTATGCCAAAGAGAGCTTGAAAATCTGTGAGGACATCCGCCGACTGCTGGGCAAAAGCTTTCAGTACCTTCCTGAGAACTCCACTGGGGCCTGCTGCTTTCCTCGGAGTGACTCTCTCAGGTGCTTGATGTTTCTGGAGAGTGAGGGCTGGGGGTCTGGCAGAGTTCTGCAGTATCAGGCTGCTCCACCTCAAAGCAAAGAAGTGGCTTCGTTCCTCTGCCAGAGGAGGTCAGAGGTCAGAGTTCACTGAATCAGATGTAACACTTTTGAAGTTTGTCCAGTGCTGTATGCTCTGCCAGACCTGCCTGAGTAGGTCTGGGCCAGGTGATCCTCCACTTTCCTCTTAAAAATCTAATCGTAATCTGCCTTTGCAGCCTTAATGCCCCTCCTCCACTCGTGTTGTTGTACAGGACACTGTCCCCAGCTTTGAAGGCTATGTTGAACTGTGTGAACGTCGCTTGTAACATCATTATAGACCTCAGCAGCGACTGGCCACGCCCGGTTCTGGAAGTAAAATTCCCATTCATTTTTCCCATTGACCCTCTGACCGCCGCCCAAATCACAAAGCACCGGCCCCTTATGGTCCTTCCTGCGGGTGGTGGGCCTACAGGAAGGCGGTCCCACATAGTCTTTTCGGGCTTGGCCCGGCCGGGTCCCATGGGAGGAGACCGGGCCACCAGGCGCTCGCCTGCGAGCCCCAACCCCAGGCCTGGCTCCAGGGTGGGGCCCCGGTGACGCCAATCCAGGCGACGTAACGGACCTTGTTTTAACGCTCATCATATGGGGCTTCTGAACTGGTCTTATTCTGGCTCGTCACCTAGGACCTGTTTGCCATGGGAGACCCTACCAGGGGCATTAAGCCCCAGACAACATAGCTCCTAGGATCACTCAAGCACTCAAACCCGTCCACCACGATAAGGTGGCGGTTCAAGGAGCGGTTCAGCTTGCAGCACTCACCTGGTGGTCTACCTGATCCTGTTGATGAACGGGATCATGCTGATCGCTTTTCATCGTTTCCTACAGTTTTCTGATTACAGAAAGCTGTCAACCATGTTAATCACCCAAGCTGAAGTCACCGGGGTGGTTAAAAAGCTCCTCGGTGGCAAGGCACCGGGGTGGATGAGATCCGTCCTGAGTACCTCAGGACTCTGGATGTTGTGGGGCTGTCGTGGTTGACACGTCTCTGCAACATCACGTGGTGGTCGGGGACAGTGCCTCTGGACTGGCAGACCGTGGTGGTTCCTCTTTTTAAGAAGGGGGACCGGAGGGTGTGTTCCAACTACAGGGGGATCACACTCCTCAGCCTCCCTGGGAAAGTCTATTCCAGGGTACTGGAGAGGAGAATTCGGCCGATAGTCGAACCTCGGATTCAGGAGGAACAATGCGGTTTTTGCTCCGGTCGTGGAACAGTGGACCAGCTCTATACCCTCCATAGGGTGCTTGAGGGTTCATGGGAGTTTGCCCAACCTGTCCACATGTGTTTTGTGCATTTGGAGAAAGCATTTGACCATGTCCCTCGTGGTATCCTGTGGGGGTTGCTCTGGGAGTATGGGGTCCGGGGCCCTTTGCTAAGGGCTGTCCGGTCCCTGTACGACCGGAGCAGGAGCTTGGTCCGCATTGCCGGTTGTAAGTCAGACCTGTTCCCAGTGCATGTTGGACTCTGGCAGGGCTGCCCTTTGTCACCGGTTCTGTTCATTATTTTTATGGACAGAATTTCTAGGCGCAGCCAGGGGCCGGAGGGAGTCTGGTTTGGGAACCACAGGATTTCATCTCTGCTTTTTGCAGATGATGTTGTCCTGTTGGCTTCATCAAGCCAAAACCTTTAGCATGCACTGGGGCGGTTTGCAGCCGAGTGTGAAGCGGCTGGGATGAGAATCAGCACCTCCAAGTCCGAGGCCATGGTCCTCGACCGGAAAAGGGTGGTTTGCCCTCTCCAGGTTGGAGGGGAGTTTCTGCCTCAAGTGGAGGAGTTCAAGTATCTTGGGGTCTTATTCACGAGTGAGGGAAGGATGGAGCGTGAGATCGACAGACGGATCGGTGCAGCATCTGCAGTAATGCGGTCGTTGTATCGGTCTGTTGTGGTGAAGAAGGAGCTGAGCCGAAAGGCAAAGCTCTCGATTTACCGGTCGATCTACGTTCCTACTCTCACCTATGGTCATGAGCTTTGGGTCATGACCGAAAGGACAAGATCCCGGATACAAGCGGCCGAAATGAGTTTCCTCCGCAGGGTGGCTGGGCGCTCCCTTAGAGATAGGGTGAGGAGCTCAGTTACACGGGAGGGGCTCGGAGTAGAGCCACTGCTCCTCCACATCGAGAGGAGTCAGCTGAGGCGGCTCGGGCATCTGTTCCGAATGCCTCCTGGACGCCTCCCTGGGGAGGTGTTCATGTTCCACTGGGAGGAGGCCCTGGGGAAGACCTAGGACACGCTGGAGGAACTATGTCTCTCAGCCTGGGAACGCCTTGGGGTCCCCCCAGTAGAGCGGGGGGACGTGTCTGTGGAGAGGGAAGTCTGGGCATCTCTGCTTAGACTGCTGCCCCTGCGACCCAGCCCTGGATAAAGCGGAAGAAGATGGATGGATTTTTGTTTTTGTTAATCTTTTTGATAGAAATGAATCGTGTCATCATCATGAGTTAACACAGAGCTGATTAGCCTCCGCTGAGCTTTTAAACTCAAAATATACGCATTTTTCAGAAAGTCTATGGAAAAAAATGAATGGGAAATTTACTTCCGGCACCAGAGGGGAGCGGGCTATTTTTACCAAATCTGTCAGCCCATAGACGTATTTTGCCCGATCAGCACTCACTCATTATAACCACGCATAGAAAGCACCAAAAAGAGTCAAGAGCCGCTGCGTCCGTACACGCTGCCATCTTTCCAATTCCCTTTGATAAATAGGTATGAAATAGTTATAAATAATAAAATAACAGAAAATAGAACGGAATACATAAAAATATACAAAATTTGACTAGAAAAACAAAACAAAATGATATAAAAGTAAATATACCTTATACACACACAGGTGGGGTAAAGGATAATGCAGTGCAAAACATGGATGAGCATTAACATGAATAATACAAGGTTATTTATTACAGAATAGTGTACAGCTGGGTGGAGTATGGGATAAATGAAGTCCTGTAGCGTTCACTGTGGGAGCGGAGCTGGAGAAGTCTGTTGGAAAACGAGCTCTGCAGCTCCTCTACAGTCCAGTGTCCAGCCGACAACTTGTCCAGCTTTCCGGATCAGTTTATCAATCCAATCCAACTATATAGACTGCTTATGTTTTGTTGCCGGAGAGCCAGAAACAAACACGTACTGCAGCGAAGCTGGTGTAAACTCATGCACTGATTCCAGTCTCCAGTCACTTCCTCCACACAGAACACTTCCTGCAGTGGAAGGCTCTGATCCAGAACCTCCGTATGTCTCTGGACTGAACTCCGTAAATGATCGGGTTCGCACTTCCCGGGACCGTGATGAACAAGATGGCCGCCAACTTCCTGTAATCGGAAAACTGCGGAAAACGGTGGAGTGTGATCAGTACAATCCCGCTCACCAACATGATCAGGTAGACCACCAGGTGAGTGCTGCAGGTCTGTAAGGCTTTACGGTTCAGAGACGTGTTTTTATTGGTCAGACACATGATCAAGATCTTTGAATACGTCAGAACCATGCTCCCGATCGACGACGACATCAAAAGTACAGTAAAAAACAATCCATAAACATTGTTAATGAAAGTACTTTCACAGGAGAGTTTGAAAAGTGAAGGGTTGTCACAGTACGGGTTTGTGATCAGCGTCCTGCATCGACTTAGCCTCACCGTTAGCCCGATGAGAATCCCCACCAAAACAAAAGCCACTCCCCACGCAAACACGGTTAGCTTTATTAACATTTTGTTGGTCATAATCGCAGTGTAACGTAGCGGGTTACAGATAGCGACGTAGCGATCGAACGCCATGATCATGAGGACGGTGTGGGAGGTGGTACCAAAAATATGAGAAATGAAAGCCTGAGTTACACATTCAGGATAAGAAATCGTACGTTCTGAGGGAGATTTGAGCATGTCGGAGAGCAGACGAGGGACTATGCGCGTGCTGCCGATAATGTCGCTAACTATGAGGTTACACAGTAAAATGTACATGGGCTGGTGCAGCTTTCTGTTGCAGACGATTAGCAGCGAGTTCCCGACGTTAGCGACCATGATGAAGATGTAGGAGACGAGGAAGAAGGTGAAGATGGGGAGGAAGCTGTTCTGGGAAACAATGAGCCCTTCTAACTGGAGCCAGTTGGACGTCAGGTTCTCCATAGACCTGAAACAAAGAGAAGGAGTCCAGAGCAGTCACTGTAAAGCCTGTTTCACTACGACGCAGTGGGCTTTTGGTGGAAATATTGACCCTGCTCCAATAAAAAGTATAAAACATGCACCTTCTCATGTCTCTACTTCATCTGTGCCCTCTGACTTTAAATGTGTGCTCTGAAGTATTTTCTTCCTTCTCCCATCAGGTGGCGCTGTATCCTGCCCTCTGAGCTCTGAAACTCAGGTTTGTGTGAGTGATTTCGTAGGAACAAGGCAGATGTGCAGCCGCAACTACAAAAGTATAAACCTGATGAAGCATAAACAATGAAGATTTGAAAAACATTACAATAATCCATCCTGACAAAAACTTGTCAATTTAAATGTAAAATATTTAAAATTTTATGATTATCTGATATGTATCATAATGACAGTTGCTGGTTTAAAGAATTTCAAAATTAAAAGTAAACACAAAATCATTCATTTCATTTTCATGTATGTGAAGAGATTAAAAAAATAAATAAAATGCACATGAATATGAATATTTCTTTCTGGTGATCTATCACATACACCAGGCTGCAATAATCAATCCATAGATAACCCAGTTTGCAATTAGTATACTGAAAAGTATTCATTTTTTGTGTTTTTAGAGCATAAACTGGAGTTTCATCATGACAACCTGGCTTTACAGATTACAAATAAACAACAGTCATACATTTTTGATAAATCTGATAAGTACAGAAGCTGGTTTAATAAAATAAAAAGTAAAATTATAAGTAAAATAATCCTTTTTATTTTTATATAGCCTGATCTTTTTCATGAACACATTTATGTGCAAAAGAGCCCTAATGTAACTATTACTGCAAGACCTGATGGACAGGAGCGGCCCTTCCTTTAGGCAAACTAAGCAGCTGCATAGGGCCCCACAAACATTAGGAGGCCCCATTTTTGCTGAGGGTCTATCTAAAAGTGGGGTCTGTTTATTAATTCCTGTTTACCTGGGGCCCCTGTGCAGACTTTGCAAATCAAAAATGTCTCAAAGCATTCATCCATTCATACAGCTCGGGCCCTGACTTTACATGTGATGAATTCAATCCACTTTACTTTTAGCACATTTTATAAAAATCGAGTTTCCAAAGAGCTGCACACAGAACATTACATTTAAAAAGATTAAATAAACATTACTCTAATAAACTTTACTATAAAATAATAAAACATAGTAAAACTAAATGAGAAATAAGACCAATGCACTAAAATAACCATAAATAAGTGAAGACAATAAAATAAACAGAACAATAAAAGACACAAATCCACAAAAGAACACAGAGCTAATAGCAAGAGAAAAGCAGTGGGTCTTAAGACCAAACTTAAAACATGAACTGTAGGTGGCGCTCAGTGTTCCACAGTTTAGGGCAAATGATGACTTTATTTAATAAACCAGAAATAAGCCAAAGTCTAAACTAGAACTAAAAACGAGTTGAGCAAGTACTTGGCTCGGACTAAACCAGACTCTAAACTGGGACTAGATCAGGACATAAATCACAACTAAACCTGAGGTAAACCAGGTCTAAACCAAAGACTATACCAGGATCAAATGTAACGGTCTAAATCTGTGACTAAACTCAGGACTAAAAGTCTAAAAACCAAGTCTAAAAACCACATTTGAACAGTCTGCATTCTAACTTTACTCCATTTATTCCCATTCATAAACACATTAGAAGAGTCTTACGTGTTCCTCGGTCCGACCCTGAGTCTGGTCCTGAGTCCGACACTGAGTCTGGTTCAGTCTGGACTCTCTCAGTTCAGTTTGGATTTATATAAACCTTTAACCGTCATCAGCTCATCCTCCCAGATGGATTCTTTACTGAGTTTTACTGTGGCCTCTGCAGGAGAGCATCTATTTCCAGGAGGTTTCTATAGTTTCCATGAAGCTTCTTCAGGTCTATTTTTATATAAATGTTATTTTATTGTATTTCACATTCACCTCTAACACTGAGATGACATCAGGACCTTTCACACTGTGGAAACTTAGCATTTTCTACAACTGTCTGAGGTTTTTGTAGCCCTGATTATGTAATGACCTTAATAAAATGTTCCCCAAACCCTTAAAACGTCTAAGGTTACTGTAATGTGACTGATACGATTCCCTATAGAGATAATAAACTGCACTGCCAGGAAACAAAGGGTTAACGCTGCTCACAGTGAGTGACAGCTGCTCTTGACCAATCAGCTGCTGCAGAATGGCGCCTTGTCCCGCCCACTTTTCCAGAAGCTTCCGGTGCGTTCGTCTCTTTCCCGCCACAGGAGCTCAGCCAGAGACCTCCAGCACAAACCGAGATGGAGACATGTACGATAAATATACGATAAATATACGATAAATATATACAATAAATATACGATAAATGTACGATAAATGTACGATAAATATACGGTAAATATATGGTAAATGTACGATAAATATACGGTAAATATATGGTAAATGTACAATAAATATACGGTAAATATATGGTAAATGTACGATAAATATGTAGGAGATCTGGACCACTGCTGAAATTCTATCAAAAATGGACATTCCTTTAGGAGACGAGAAGTCTGCTCTTACCCACCAAGGATGCAAAACAAAGACATAAATCTGTCCTATACGAACTGCAGACCAATAAATGTGCCAGAAGAGGCCTCCTCTCTTCTCTGATAAGAACCAGAGACCTGGCACATCTCATCTGTTTAAAAGACTTTATATGCATTAACATGTTACTTTACAGGAAAATGTCATAGCTATGTTTTGTGCAAACTGTTAAATATAACATGTTTTCAAAGGTGCGTAAATTGAAGTGGAGTAAGACACATTTCTTTTTATGACATTTACTTTGTGTCTAGCAGAGGTAATTTGAATCCCCTCCACTATCAGTTCAGAGGGACGAACCAGGGACACCCCTTTTACTCCAGTCTTATCTTGGGGTGCGGCCCACATTCCTCAGTCTTTTAGTCTTTAGTCTAGTCTTCGTCTTGTCTTTGTCTCGTCTCCGTCTCTCCTTCGTCTTTTAAGTTTAATTTTTCTTTTCTTCTCGTCATTTTTTGTTGCGTTAAGTTCACCTTGCCGGTGATAACATCTGTTCACAATAAGTCGCCCAAACTTTTGTTCGAGTATCATTTTTGTAGTTTATTTTGAAAAGCCTCGCGCCGCGCAACATCCGCCAGTTTTAACAATCGCTGCCTTGACCAAAGCAGCTAATTTAAGAAGTTATACTTCTAAAGTTTCGAATCGCTGTGAAAGGATTTTTATTGAATTTTTCATTTGGCATTAAAAGGGACATTTGCCATACTCTGAGACTTTGACGCTGCCTTACGCTGACAACAGCTAAACTCTCCCTGAGCGGCATCACGCTCCTGTTCAACATAACGGACACCTGGCCACTGGCTGTGGAGCTTGGAGGACACACCACGAACCGCTGTTTGGAGCCGGGAACACCAGCCCTGCTACACCCCGCGGCTCTAAAGGACAAAGAACAACATCCGAGCCCCTGGCTGAAACCGGAGGCTGGCTGTCGTCACCACCTTCCCCTCCTGCTCCGAAGACGGTAGACCAGTGTTGTATATGTTGACAAAGTTGGCACTTATAGTCTCAGAGTCTACTCCCTTATTCCTAAATTTCCAATAATTTAATAAGTCAATTTATTACTTACTCCACTGCAATTCATCATTAGGTAATCAATAATTCTGCGTAACGGTTCTGTTCATAATTACATTCCTTTCAATATTTACCTGTGCCTCAGTACACTATTCCACCTTGTTGTGTAAATAAATGTTATACTTAATCTAAATTAAGTTGAGTTTGGTGATCTTTATCTATTAAAGTGAGTCCCTCCTGGTCAATCCTTCCCTCTTAAGACATTAGTTTAGGTGTTTTAATCTGCACGTTAGCGCAAGGCTAACTGGTACCAATGCGGAGTTATTACTCTTAATCTTTGTCTTAGTTCAGTGTATATATTTTTATATATGTACCCTACAAATATACAATAAATATATGGTAAATATATGATAAATATATGATAAATATACGGTAAATATACGATCAATATAAGATAAATATAGCACAGATAAAGCAGATATTCAGCGGACAGTGAGATGTATTGCAGGATGGGGTGGTGTGTTATCATCCCTGCTGTGAGAGAAAAGTGTTTCTGAGACATTTAACTGAAGTTAGCTCAGAGGCTAGCTCACTTGCTAACAGGAAACCCAGATGAAGCCAGAGCCTCACGGTGACCCCTGACAGCTACACTGTAAAAAGAGGCAGTGAGCTTAAAAAATAATATTTTGGTCTTCTTGTTTTCCTTTAGTTGTTGAAATGTGAGGTTTTGAGGCAGCGTCATGTTGTGCTCCCAGCAGGGCTGTTCCTGAGGCAGGCTGTTGTTCAGGTTTAAGGCTTTGATCTGCATTGCATTTATTTAACATATTTACATTGTTTATTTGTGATTATTAAAGTTATTGCATCTGTAACTCAGAGAGCAGATGTTCTGTTGTTTTTTCTGCATTTTAAAGCAAAGATTTATTAATTACTGTATATTTGAGAACGTTAATGTGATTTCATACAAAGCTTAAAAGCAATAGTGCATTAGACTGTAATACAGTTTTTTTTAAACTGCTTTAATGATGAAATGTTACAAAACCTAAGTTATAGTTAAACACATTGTGAAAAGTAATTAGTTGAATATGAATGTTTTTTTATGACAATGTCTTTTTGACAGATCAGGTTTTTTTTTTGCTTTCTTGGTTGCTCGTGGATCAAATGGACCCATTCCTGAAGGCGAGTGGACCCCGGGGATGATGTGGTTCAATCAGGTCCTGCTCAGTGCAGTGTGGAAGGCCCACTGCAACAAAACCTCCTTCCAAAATCATTTTACACTTCTGTCCCCTCCCATACACAAACACAAATATCACAGGGAACTTTTGGAGCCTGCCTCTGACGATACTCGTCCTCAGACCCAGAGATCGGGAGACACAGAAAACATTTGAAGTAGATTTATTAGCATTGACCAAGGCAGACTCTCCTCCCAGTCTTTCCCCAGCTCCGTACTTTAAGGTCTGATGGAAACGCTCCAGCGCCCCCTGGCTCTCAGCAGGGTGCGCTGTCGCCCGATCGTCTTGCACCCAGAGCTGCTTCAAAACTGAAGAGAAGTTAGTGCCCTGGTCAGACTGGATTGTTTTCAGAATGCCACACACAAAAATAAACTGAGTAAGCGCGTGTGCCACAGATTTAGCAGTTATTGTGCGTAACAGATAGGCAGCAGGGCAGCGAGTGCTCCGGCACATAACACTTAACAAATAACATGAACCAGACTTGTTCTTGGGCAAAGGTTCCACACAGTCGATAATTAGATGCTCCAATGGTTCAGACACAACAGCGACTGGACTCAGTGGAAACAGCTTTAAAGTCTAAAAAGGTTTAGCAGTGATAACTGAGACACCTTCAGTCGGTAACACAGGACGCAGAGCCAGCGCGGCGTCACCACAAACAGTTCACAGGCGAGAGACACTTTATGCAAAGGAACGAAGAGAACATTTAATCCTATCCCCAGGACCGGGACACACGCTGAAACGCCAAGCAAAGAACATTAAAAAATGAAGGGGAAAAAAAAAAACTTTACTAAAAATAACGCGATAAAACGTGCACGCACCAAAACCGGGTCAAACGATGAGCCCCCGCATTGTTACAACCCTGGCTCCACAGACAAACAGATCGAGAGACATGGAAAACATTAAGTGGAAAACAAGTAGATGAAATAAACACAAATAATTATACAATATGTGGGTCTGTAGTGTGGTTGTGGAGGTACAAAGATGTGTGTGTGCATGAAATGTGCAGTGTTGAAGATGCTGAAAGAAAAAAATACATAAATAAAGTCGGGCAGCAGCAGAACCAAACAGGTGCATGAGCGGACAGAGTTTATATAATGAGTAAATAATGCTGCCTTCATGATACATTGGAATCTTGGAAATTCCGACCTCCGAGTCAGAAAAACGGCCTTGAACGCTGTCTCGGGTCGAAATTTTTGCTCGGAAACTCGTGCGGAAGTGTTGGACTCCAAGTTCCTGAGTTGACGTCACAATCCTCGGCCTCCCTCTGTGAGAGGTAAACAGTGTGGTTACTAACACGGAAAGAATCGTTTTTTAAAACAAGAGATCTCATACTTCTGCAAAAATGTCCTCATCTTTATAAAATGAATGAAGTTCTCAGTGCTACAGCTCTGCAGAAACATCTCTGAATGTTTATTTATCAGTAAATAACTAAAGTAGTAACAGAAACATCACCTGATATAACTGTTATCAAGTTGAACGAAAGGATTGAGGAAGAACGAGGCCAAGGTAGAAAAAGATTCAGGCTGGTTTATTCTGAGCTCAGGTTCGGACAATCATCTCACAGGCAATAGATAACTCTCCGACCACGCAGGATCGGCTCACAAAGGTTTAAGTAGGTTCCACAGCATAGTTATGAACCAATCAACATGAGAGAAAACACTTTCTTTACTAAAAAGGCCATGTTGAAGCATGGCCATGAGTCAATCGTTTTAAGGAGTTAACTTTAGAACTGACAAAACCAAGTTGCAGAAGTACCAAAAAAGGCAAGATGGGAGCACAGCCAGGTGCCCATCATAAATAACTGTTAACTTTAGCTTAAAATGGGACCCCCCAAGGTAAACAGCTGCGCAGTTCAAATTTAGCTTAACAAAAGGGGCTCCTATAGACTCCGTCTTAAAGCTTCAACTCACTCTGTAAGGACATAGTTCAAATAACATGGAGTAAATATGAGCCTCACAAACATTTCATGATATCAATAACTCATTACTCAGTACTAGTGGTTTTGTTGTTATTGTGCTAATCCACGTGAGTTTTCCAAGCTGAACTCGTGAACGGACGTTTTTCGTAAGTTGGCTTTTTTAGTCGGGACTTCCGAGATTCTGATGTATCATGAAGGCAGCATAAGAATATACACTACATACACACAGGTGGGGTAAAGGATAATGTAGTGCTATAATATGGATGAGCATTAACATGAATAATAGAAAGTTACAGTTCAGTGTCCTGCCAACAATTTGTCCAGCTTCAGTTTATCAATCTGACAATCCAGTCACTTCCTCCACACAGAACACTTCCTGCAGTGGAAGGCTCTGCTCCAGATCCTCCGTATGTCTCTGGACTGAACTCCGTAAATGATCGGGTTCACACTTCCCGGAATCGGGAACATTAACATGCCTGACAGCTTTCTGTAATCAGAAAACTGTGGGAAACGATGAAGAGCGATCAGCACGATCCCGCTCATCAACATGATCAGGTAGACCACCAGGTGAGTGCTGCAGGTCTGTAAGGCTTTACGGTTCAGAGACAAGTTCTTATTGGTCAGACACACAATGGTGATCTTTGAATACGTCAGAACCATGCTCCCGATGGATGATGACAACAAAAGTACAGTAAAAAACAATCCATAAACGTTGTTAATGAAAGTACTTTCACAGGAGAGTTTGAAAAGTGAAGCGTTGTCACAGTACGGGTTTGTGATCAGTGTCCTGCATCGACTTAGCCTCACCGTTAGCCCGATGAGAATCCCCACCAAAACAAAAGCTACTCCCCACGCAAACACGGTTAGCTTTATTAACATTTTGTTGGTCATAATGACAGTGTAACGTAGCGGGTTACAGATAGCGACGTAGCGATCGAACGCCATGATCATGAGGACAGTGTGGGAAGAGGTACCGAAAACATGAGTGGCGAAAGCCTGAGTTACACATTCAGGATAAGAAATCGTACGTTCTGAGGGAGATTTGAGCATGTCGGAGAGCAGACGAGGGATTATGTGCGTACTGACAACAATGTCACAGACGAAGAGGTTACACAGTAAAATGTACATGGGCTGGTGCAGCTTTCTGTCGCAGACGATTAGCAGGGAGATCCCGATGTTAGCGACCATGATGAAGATGTAGGAGACGAGGAAGTAGATGAAGATGGGGAGGAAGCTGTTCTGGGAAACGACGAGTCCTTCCAACTGGAGCAGGAACAGGTTGGACGTCAGGTTCTCCATAGACCTGAAACAAAGAGAAGGAGTCCAGAGCAGTCACTGTAAAGCCTGTTTCACTACGACGCAGTGGGATTTTGGTGGAAATATTGACCCTGCTCCAATAAAAAGTATAAAACATGCACCTTCTCATGTCTCTACTTCATCTGTGCCCTCTGACTTTAAATGTGTGCTCTGAAGTATTTTCTTCCTTATGATGTAATTTTTTGTTTCCATTAGGGGGCACTGTATCCTGCCCTCTGAGCTCTGAGGCCTCAGGGTTGTGTGAGTGTGCGAGTATCAAGGAAAGATGTAAAAAAGTTTTGACCTGAGTTTTTGTAAGAACAAGGGAGGTGTGCAGCAGCACCTACAGTGGGGCAAAAAAGTATTTATTCAGCCATCAATTGTGCAAGTTCTCCCACTTAAAAAGATGAGAGAGGCCTGTAATTTTCATCATAGGTAAACCTCAACTATGAGAGACAAAATAAGAAAAAAAATCCAGAAAATCACATTGTCTGATTTTTAAAGAATTTATTTGCAAATTATGGTGGTAAATAAGTATTTGTTCACCTACAAACAAACAAGATTTGTGTCTCTCACAGACCTGTAACTTCTTCTGTAAGAGGCTCCTCTGTCCTCCACTCGTTACCTGTATTAATGGAACCTGTTTGAACTGGTTATCTATATAAAAGACACCTGTCCACAACCTCAAACAGTCACACTCCAAACTCCACTATGGCCAAGACCAAAGAGCTGTCAAAGGACACCAGAAACAAAATTGTAGACCTGCACCAGGCTGGGAAGACTGAATCTGCAATAGGTAAGCAGCTTGGTGTGAAGAAATCAACTGTGGGAGCAATTATTAGGAAATGGAAGACATACAAGACCACTGATAATCTCCCTCCATCTGGGGCTCCCCGCAAGATCTCACCCCGTGGTCAAAATGATCACAAAAACGGTGAGCAAAAATCCCAGAACCACACGGGGGGACCTAGTGAATGACCTGCAGAGAGCTGGGACCAAAGTAACAAAGGCTACCATCAGTAACACACTACGCCTGCTGCAGTGCCAGACGTGTCCCCTGCTAAAGCCAGGACATGTGCAGGCATCTGAAGTTTGCCACAGAGCATTTGGATGATCCAGAAGAGGATTGGGAGAATGTCATATGGTCAGATGAAACCAAAATAGAACTTTTTGGTAAAAACTCTACTCGTCGTGTTTGGAGGAGAAAGAATGCTGAGTTGCATCCAAAAAACACCATACCTACTGTAAAGCATGGGGGTGGGAACATCATGCTTTGGGGCTGTTTTTCAGCAAAGGGACCAAGACGACTGATCCGTGTAAAGGAAAGAATGAATGGGGCCATATATCGTCAGATTTTGAGTGAAAACCTCCTTCCATCAGCAAGGACATTGAAGATGAAACGTGGCTGGGTCTTTCAGCAGGACAATGATCCCAAACACACTGCCCGGGTAACGAAGGACTGGCTTCGTAAGAAGCATTTCAAGGTCCTGGAGTGGCCTAGCCAGTCTCCAGATCTCAACCCCATAGAAAATCTTGGAGGGAGTTGAAAGTCCGTGTTGCCCAGCGACAGCCCCAAAACATCACTGCTCTAGAGGAGATCTGCAGGAGGAATGGGCCAAAATACCAGCAACAGTTTGTGAAAACCTTGTGAAGACTTACAGAAAACATTTGACCTCTGTCATTGCCAACAAAGGGTATATAACAAAGTACTGAGATGAACTTTTGTTATTGACCAAATACTTATTTTCCACCATAAGTTGCAAATAAATTCTTTAAAAATCAGACAATGTGATTTTCTGGATTTTTTTTTCTCATCTCTCATAGTTGAGGTAAACCTATGATGAAAATTACAGGCCTCTCTCATCTTTTTAAGTGGGAGAACTTGCACAATTGGTGGCTGACTAAATACCTTTTTGCCCCACTGTATACAGTGAAGATATGGAACTGACCACATTTTTCAAAAATGACAAAAACATGGCAAAATATCTATAATGTCATTATTATCTGATGTTTATCAGAAGGATAGATGCTGGTTTAATGGATATAAAAATAAAAAGTAAACAAAAAATCATTCATGTAATTTAACAGCATGAGTAATTGATTCATACAAAAATGCATACGAATACATTTTACTGGTAATCTGTCACATACACCAGGCTGCAATAATTACACCATTAATTTTTCAATTATTACATTTTTGTGTTTTTAAAGGGTAAAAACAAACAACATTTGATATTTTATATGTATATAATAATAATGACAGAGGCTGGTTTAAATAGCTTAATGTTCTTTATGAACACATTTTTTGTGCAAAGAAACGTAACCGTAACTATTTTGAAAGTCCATCTAACTAAAGCCACAGGGAACCTCTACAGCTCAGGCCCTGACTTCACATGTGATAAATCAATCCACTTTATTTATAGCACATTTTATAAACAAAGACAATATTACAATACAATATATTACAATATTACTCTATTAAGCTCTATCAGTCCTTGTTGATGTAAAAAACAGAAAAAACACATAAGAGCAGTACAAGGAAATAACCATAAATAAGTAAAGACAATAAAATGAATAAAAATGTAACAATAAAAGACACAGGACCACAGAACTCAGGGCGAGTTAAAAGCCAGAGAAAAACAGTGGGTCTTAAGACCAGACTAAAACATTGGACTGTGTTCCACAGTTTGGGGCCCACCACAGAGGAGGCTGGGTCCTCCCTCGGTCTTAAGTCAAAATATATTCACAATATTACTCAGGACCAGGACTAAAACAAGACAAAAGCAAGGACTAAACCAGGTCTAAAACAAAGTCTTAACCAGGACTAAACCAAGGTCTATACCGGGACTAAAACAGAACTAAACTAAGACTAAACCAGGACTGAATCAGGAATAACCCTGGGTCTAAGCCAGATCTAAAACCAGCTCTAAACCAGGACTGAAGAAGTACCTATCGAGATCTAAACCAGGACTAAACCCAGGACTAAACAAAAGTCTAAACCACATTTGGACCAGGTCTAAACTGGTCTGAACAGTCTGTATTCTAACATTATTTTAACATTACTTCTAACATTTATTCCCATTCATAAACACATTAGAAGAGTCTTACGTGTTCCTCGGTCTGACCCTGAGACTGGTCCTGAGTCCAGTCCTGAGTCTGGTTCAGTCTGGACTCTCTCAGTTCAGTTTGGATTTATATAAACCTTTAACCGTCATCAGCTCATCCTCCTAGATGGATTCTTTACTGAGTTTTACTGTGGCCTCTGCAGGAGAGCATCTGTTTCCAGGAGGTTTCTATAGTTTCCATGAAGCTTCTTCAGGTCTATTTTTATATAAATGTTATTTTATTGTATTTCACATTCACCTCTAACACTGAGATGACATCAGGACCTTTCACACTGTGGAAACTTAGCATTTTCTACAACTGTCTGAGGTTTTTGTAGCCCTGATTATATAATGACCTTAATAAAATGTTCTTTAAACCCTTAAAAAGTAAGTAAAATACAGACGTGTGGTGGGGTGGAGGTCACCCCTAAGTCCCACAGCTCTGTTACTGGATTTCATAGTTTCTTTTTTTTTTTTTTTTTTAATGATTACACCTAAACCACACTGAATTGACTCGTTGCATGTGCAGTAAGTGTCCAACACAGTATTCTTGCATACTCCAATTCACAGTGTGTTGCGTGTACGCCACGTATCCGACCAGAGCCTGTAGAGTTCACATGGGAGTAGAGACGCGATAAAAGCCATGTACAGAGAGATGTAAACAAAAGCCACGCCTGCCTCTGACCACAATCTCCTATTTATTTGGACACTACCTCTGCAATGTTTGTGCTTCTACCATGGTTAAGTGCACTACCTATATAAATACTTTCTTTTTACTCACACTAAATGGTGTTCAACCTCACGAAACACATCTATTACTCCACATTGGCTCATTATCAGCCTTCTTACTGATGTTAAAAAAGCATGGAAACTCCACCAAGGCTACAGGCCCAGGTGAATGTAAAGGGGAGTTTTTTTACCATGGCGGCCAAGATATAGGCTTGGTGGGCTGCCACGCAGAAGGGACTGCAGAGGAAACACCGCGAATCCTCTTCACTGGTCCCGAAACTGACTTCATCTGGTCTGTTCAACTTCGGGCTGCAGCATCCGTCGAAAATAAGACAGATAGATAAACCTTATTGATCCAAAAGGGAGATTACTTAGTCATGCTGGCTTAGTTTCACATAAAAGCGCAAGTAAAAGAATAGAATAGATTTATTGTCTTTGAACAGACAAAACATCGTAATTAAAACTGAATGTAAAGTGCTTAGACATTCAGTTTTAATTCACAGACACACGCACAAACACATCAATATCAAGAGAAAAATCATGGCTTCATACAGCACGGGAAAAAAACTGTTTTCCAGTCTGTTGGTCCTGGACCTGATGCTGCCGTAGTGTCTCCCACAGAGCAGTAAACAGGCGGTGGGCAGGATGGTGATGATACTTTAGGATCCTGTCCACTCTGGAGAGGCAATGGGTCTGAAGTCATTTAGACTGTGTGGAGGACTTTTTAACAACTGGAACTATGGTTGTTGACCTGAGACAGGGAGGGATGGTTGCTTATGCCAAAGAGAGCTTGAAAATCTGTGAGGACATCCGCCGACTGCTGGCAAAAGCTTTCAGTACCTTCCTGAGAACTCCACTGGGGCCTGCTGCTTTCCTCGGAGTGACTCTCTCAGGTGCTTGATGTTTCTGGAGAGTGAGGGCTGGGGGTCTGGCAGAGTTCTGCAGTATCAGGCTGCTCCACCTCAAAGCAAAGAAGTGGCTTCGTTCCTCTGCCAGAGGAGGTCAGAGGTCAGAGTTCACTGAATCAGATGTAACACTTTTGAAGTTTGTCCAGTGCTGTATGCTCTGCCAGACCTGCCTGGAGTAGGTCTGGGCCAGGTGATCCTCCACTTTCCTCTTAAAAATCTAATCGTAATCTGCCTTTGCAGCCTTAATGCCCCTCCTCCACTCGTGTTGTTGTACAGGACACTGTCCCCCAGCTTTGAAGGCTATGTTGAACTGTGTGAACGTCGCTTGTAACATCATTATAGACCTCAGCAGCGACTGGCCACGCCCGGTTCTGGAAGTAAAATTCCCATTCATTTTTACCCATGACCCTCTGACCGCCGCCCAAATCACAAAGCACCGGCCCCTTATGGTCCTTCCTGCGGGTGGTGGGCCTACAGGAAGGCGGTCCCACATAGTCCCTTTTCGGGCTTTGGCCCGGCCGGGTCCCATGGGAGGAGACCGGGC
>CM036244.1:5042645-5170145 GCA_020698575.1 Bostrychus sinensis | reverse complement strand
GTCCCCTGTACTCTGTCCTCTCCTCTGTCTCCTGTCCTCTGTCCCCTGTCCTCTGTCTCCTGTCCTCTGTCCCCTCTCCCCTGTCCTCTCCTCTGTCTCCTGTCCTCTGTCCTCTCCTCTGTCTCCTGTCCTCTGTCCCCTGTCCTCTGTCTCCTGTCCTCTGTCTCCTGTCCTCTGTCCCCTCTCCCCTGTCCTCTCCTCTGTCTCCTGTCCTCTGTCCCCTGTCCTCTGTCTCCTCTCCCCTGTCCTCTGTCCCCTGTCCCCTCTCCCCTGTCCTCTGTCCCCCTCCCCTGTCCTCTGTCTCCTCCCCGCTGTCCCCTGTCCTCTGTCCTCTGTCTCCTCTCCCCTGTCCTCTGTCTCCTCTCCCCTGTCCTCTGTCCCCTGTCCCCTCTCCCCTGTCCTCTGTCTCCTCTCCCCTCTCCCCTGTCCTCTGTCCCCTGTCCTCTGTGTCCTCCAGAGCTGCGCTGCATGTCCAGGCCTCGGTCCATGTTCCCAAAGGCTGTGTCAGGTGAGGACCATTCAAATCTCTGCTGCAGGCAAAGCACTGGGAAATTTATGGAAATCCTCCGAGGAACACGGAGCCGGCAATAAAACAGCAACGCTCCTACTCCCGGACCACAGCCGGAATTCTGGAAATGTTGGGACGTTTTTTAAATTTATATAAAATTAAAACTAAAAGACTTTTAAATCACATGAGCCAATATTTTATTCCCAATAGAATCAGACTCAGAAACCCATCCCAGAAACCCATCCCAGAAACCCGTCCTGGACTCAGAAACCTGTCCCAGACTCAGAAACCTGTCCCAGAAACCTGTCCCAGTCCCAGAAACCTGTCCTGGACTCAGAAACCCGTCCCAGACTCAGAAACCTGTCCCAGACTCAGAAACCCGTCCCAGACTCAGAAACCCGTCCCAGACTCAGAAACCCGTCCCGGACTCAGAAACCTGTCCCAGAAACCTGTCCCAGACTCAGAAACCCGTCCCAGACTCAGAAACCCGTCCCAGACTCAGAAACCCGTCCCAGACTCAGAAACCCGTCCCAGAAACCTGTCCCAGACTCAGAAACCCGTCCCAGACTCAGAAACCTGTCCCAGACTCAGAAACCCGTCCCAGACTCAGAAACCCGTCCCAGAAACCTGTCCCAGACTCAGAAACCCGTCCCGGACTCAGAAACCCGTCCCGGACTCAGAAACCCGTCCCGGACTCAGAAACCCGTCCCGGACTCAGAAACCTGTCCCAGACTCAGAAACCCGTCCCAGACTCAGAAACCTGTCCCAGACTCAGAAACCTGTACCAGACTCAGAAACCCGTCCCGGACTCAGAAACCTGTCCCAGACTCAGAAACCCGTCCCAGACTCAGAAACCTGTCCCAGACTCAGAAACCTGTCCCAGACTCAGAAACCTGTCCCGGACTCAGAAACCTGTACCAGACTCAGAAACCCGTCCCGGACTCAGAAACCTGTCCCAGACTCAGAAACCTGTCCCAGACTCAGAAACCTGTCCCAGACTCAGAAACCTGTCCCGGACTCAGAAACCTGTACCAGACTCAGAAACCCGTCCCGGACTCAGAAACCTGTCCCAGACTCAGAAACCCGTCCCAGACTCAGAAACCTGTCCCAGACTCAGAAACCTGTCCCAGACTCAGAAACCTGTCCCAGACTCAGAAACCTGTCCCAGACTCAGAAACCCGTCCCAGACTCAGAAACCTGTACCAGACTCAGAAACCTGTCCCAGACTCAGAAACCTGTACCAGACTCAGAAACCCGTCCCGGACTCAGAAACCCGTCCCGGACTCAGAAACCTGTCCCAGACTCAGAAACCCGTCCCAGACTCAGAAACCTGTCCCAGACTCAGAAACCTGTACCAGACTCAGAAACCTGTCCCAGACTCAGAAACCCGTACCAGACTCAGAAACCTGTACCAGACTCAGAAACCTGTCCCAGACTCAGAAACCCGTCCCAGACTCAGAAACCTGTACCAGAAACCTGTCCCAGAAACCTGTCCCAGACTCAGAAACCTGTCCCAGAAACCTGTCCCAGAAACCTGTCCCAGACTCAGAAACCCGTCCCAGAAACCTGTCCCAGACTCAGAAACCCGTCCCAGACTCAGAAACCCGTCCCAGACTCAGAAACCTGTACCAGACTCAGAAACCTGTACCAGACTCAGAAACCCGTCCCGGACTCAGAAACCCGTCCCGGACTCAGAAACCCGTCCCGGACTCAGAAACCCGTCCCAGAAACCTGTCCCAGACTCAGAAACCCGTCCCGGACTCAGAAACCTGTCCCAGACTCAGAAACCCGTCCCGGACTCAGAAACCCGTCCCGGACTCAGAAACCTGTCCCAGACTCAGAAACCCGTCCCGGACTCAGAAACCTGTCCCAGACTCAGAAACCTGTACCAGACTCAGAAACCCGTCCCGGACTCAGAAACCCGTCCCGGACTCAGAAACCTGTTCCAGAAACCTGTCCCAGACTCAGAAACCCGTCCCAGACTCAGAAACCCGTCCCGGACTCAGAAACCTGTCCCAGAAACCTGTCCCAGACTCAGAAACCCGTCCCAGACTCAGAAACCCGTCCCAGACTCAGAAACCCGTCCCAGACTCAGAAACCCGTCCCAGAAACCTGTCCCAGACTCAGAAACCCGTCCCAGACTCAGAAACCTGTCCCAGACTCAGAAACCCGTCCCAGACTCAGAAACCCGTCCCAGAAACCTGTCCCGGACTCAGAAACCCGTCCCGGACTCAGAAACCTGTTCCGGACTCAGAAACCCATCCCGGACTCAGAAACCCGTCCCGGACTCAGAAACCTGTCCCAGACTCAGAAACCCGTCCCAGACTCAGAAACCTGTCCCAGACTCAGAAACCTGTACCAGACTCAGAAACCCGTCCCGGACTCAGAAACCTGTCCCAGACTCAGAAACCTGTACCAGACTCAGAAACCCGTCCCGGACTCAGAAACCCGTCCCAGACTCAGAAACCTGTCCCAGAAACCCGTCCCAGACTCAGAAACCTGTCCCAGACTCAGAAACCCGTCCCAGACTCAGAAACCCGTCCCAGACTCAGAAACCCGTCCCAGACTCAGAAACCCGTCCCGGAGTCGTGCAGTTTGTCCAAACACAGACAGAAGATGAACTCATGAACCCTGCAGCATTTACATCGCCACATTTCTTTAACAAATGAGTCCTTCTTTAGTTTTATCGCCTCTGAAGGAACACGGAGAGAACGAGGACAGACCCAGGCCCAGCTTTGGGCCTGAGACAGACCCAGGCCCAGCTTTTGGCCTGAGACAGACCCAGGCCCAGCTTTGGGCCTGAGACAGACCCAGGCCCAGCTTTGGGCCTGAGGCGGGGAACTCACTCACATTAGATTCTCCAGTTCAGCTGTACCTGGGCTCACCTGATGTCCACCTTTTCCGTGATCAATGGAAAAATTTTGCTAAATAATGTTGTCCCCCCTCCAGAGTTGTGTCAGCAGCAGCACAGGGCCCACTGCCAAACCTAAGTTTTACAAAGAAGTTGTGTTTTTTTTGTGTGTATTTTAACGTTAAACTGCAAAATGTCCTGTGGTGTCACTATAACATTTCCAAAATACAAACAAAAAATTTTATTTCCAAAATAATTCACCAGTGTCTGGGACAGATCATAAAGCCAGATATTTGTACTAAAACAACACTTTTAACTGCTCCAGATTATTTATTAAAATAAAATAAAATAATAAGTTTAATCTTGTTGTTAGTGCGACTCCAAAAAGAAGAAGAACACAGAGGCTCATGCGTTTGTGGCGTTTATTAAACAGTGGCTTTACAATTACACACAGAGACGTGTACAGTTACACACAGAGACGTGCACAGTTACACACAGAGACGTGCACAGTTACACACAGAGACGTGTACAGTTACACACAGAGACGTGTGTACAGTTACACACAGAGACGTGCACAGTTACACACAGAGACGTGCACAGTTACACACAGAGACGTGTGTACAGTTACACACAGAGACGTGTGTACAGTTACACACAGAGACGTGTACAGTTACACACAGAGACGTGTGTACAGTTACACACAGAGACGTGTGTACAGTTACACACAGAGACGTGTACATGTACACACAGAGACGTGTACAGTTACACACAGAGACGTGCACAGTTACACACAGAGACGTGTACAGTTACACACAGAGACGTGTGTACAGTTACACACAGAGACGTGTACAGTTACACACAGAGACGTGCACAGTTACACACAGAGACGTGTACATGTACACACAGAGACGTGTGTACAGTTACACACAGAGACGTGTACAGTTACACACAGAGACGTGCACAGTTACACACAGAGACGTGCACAGTTACACACAGAGACGTGTACAGTTACACACAGAGACGTGCACAGTTACACACAGAGACGTGCACAGTTACACACAGAGACGTGTGTACAGTTACACACAGAGACGTGTACAGTTACACACAGAGACGTGCACAGTTACACACAGAGACGTGTACAGTTACACACAGAGACGTGCACAGTTACACACAGAGACGTGTGTACAGTTACACACAGAGACGTGCACAGTTACACACAGAGACGTGCACAGTTACACACAGAGACGTGCACAGTTACACACAGAGACGTGCACAGTTACACACAGAGACGTGTACAGTTACACACAGAGACGTGTACAGTTACACACAGAGACGTGTGTACAGTTACACACAGAGACGTGTACAGTTACACACAGAGACGTGCACAGTTACACACAGAGACGTGCACAGTTACACACAGAGACGTGCACAGTTACACACAGAGACGTGTACAGTTACACACAGAGACGTGCACAGTTACACACAGAGACGTGCGTACAGTTACACACAGAGACGTGCGTACAGTTACACACAGAGACGTGTGTACAGTTACACACAGGGACGTGTGTACAGTTACACACAGGGACGTGTACAGTTACACACAGGGACGTGTACAGTTACACACAGAGACGTGTGTACAGTTACACACAGAGACGTGTGTACAGTTACACACAGGGACGTGTACAGTTACACACAGAGACGTGTGTACAGTTACACACAGAGACGTGTGTACAGTTACACACAGAGACGTGTACAGTTACACACAGAGACGTGCACAGTTACACACAGAGACGTGTACAGTTACACACAGAGACGTGTGTACAGTTACACACAGAGACGTGTGTACAGTTACACACAGAGACGTGTGTACAGTTACACACAGAGACGTGTGTACAGTTACACACAGAGACGTGTACAGTTACACACAGAGACGTGTACAGTTACACACAGAGACGTGTGTACAGTTACACACAGGGACGTGTACAGTTACACACAGAGACGTGTGTACAGTTACACACAGAGACGTGTGTACAGTTACACACAGGGACGTGTACAGTTACACACAGGGACGTGTACAGTTACACACAGGGACGTGTACAGTTACACACAGAGACGTGTACAGTTACACACAGAGACGTGTGTACAGTTACACACAGAGACGTGTGTACAGTTACACACAGAGACGTGTACATGTACACACAGAGACGTGTACAGTTACACACAGAGACGTGCACAGTTACACACAGAGACGTGTACAGTTACACACAGAGACGTGTGTACAGTTACACACAGAGACGTGTGTACAGTTACACACAGAGACGTGTACAGTTACACACAGAGACGTGTACAGTTACACACAGAGACGTGCACAGTTACACACAGGGACGTGTGTACAGTTACACACAGGGACGTGTACAGTTACACACAGAGACGTGTACAGTTACACACAGAGACGTGCACAGTTACACACAGAGATGTGTGTACAGTTACACACAGAGACGTGTACAGTTACACACAGGGACGTGTGTACAGTTACACACAGGGACGTGTACAGTTACACACAGGGACGTGTACAGTTACACACAGAGACGTGCACAGTTACACACAGAGACGTGTGTACAGTTACACACAGAGACGTGTGTACAGTTACACACAGAGACGTGCACAGTTACACACAGAGACGTGCACAGTTACACACAGAGACGTGTGTACAGTTACACACAGAGACGTGTACAGTTACACACAGGGACGTGTGTACAGTTACACACAGGGACGTGTACAGTTACACACAGGGACGTGTACAGTTACACACAGAGACGTGCACAGTTACACACAGAGACGTGTGTACAGTTACACACAGAGACGTGTGTACAGTTACACACAGAGACGTGCACAGTTACACACAGAGACGTGCACAGTTACACACAGAGACGTGTGTACAGTTACACACAGAGACGTGTACAGTTACACACAGAGACGTGTGTACAGTTACACACAGAGACGTGCACAGTTACACACAGAGACGTGTACAGTTACACACAGAGACGTGTACAGTTACACACAGAGACGTGTACAGTTACACACAGAGACGTGCACAGTTACAGTGGAACCTCAAACATTCATCGCCTAAGCCCACGTGACCCAGGCTCGTAACCATAGAAACATACACCATGTGACAAAATACATTATATGGCTCCTACACTTGTAATCAAACTGGTGTCCTGCAGTGTGACCTGAAAGCTCAGGTTTTTAAACTAAACCTCAGTCGTTTCCAGAGCAGACTCTGGAGCTGAGGCTGGGAGCTGAAGGACAAACTGTCATTTTATTATTCATTTTAGTAAAATCCTCATTTCCTCAGAAACTGTTAACGTTTGTCCGTTTGGTGTCCTGCCATGTGACTGCTGGATTTTTCACAAAATAAAATTCTGAATGTTTAAAATATTTTTTATGACAGGACAGGGATCCATGTATGAGGTTAGCACCACAGAGAGGTTGAATAAGAATAAAAATGTCCAAAGTGTGGTGAATGTCCTGCGGTGTAACAGAAGAAGTCACACTGCAGGACAATGTGGAAATGTGTACAAATAACAAAAATTATGAATTGTCACAGAACAAAAATAAGGAGTTAGACCTCCAAATGTGCCGGTGGGACGGTGGGAGACTCCGCTCTGTGCTGAGAGGCGAAAGCGCTAACCACTCTGCCACCATGCCCCCCCTTCCTGCTTTGGGACCTTACAGTTGTGTTTTGACCCCGTCCCAGTCTGTCCCAGGAGCTGAGCAGCCCGGACCAAACGGCAGAGCTGAGGCCTCAGAGCAGAGCCGTGCTGTGGTCCATCCCCAGGTTCAGCGGCGGCTCTCAGCTCTCCGCTCTCTTCAAGGTACAGCTGCCAAAACTCAACAAAAACAAGGCAACAGGATCCCTTAAGGTTTTTGAGTTTTGGGGCCAACTCAAAATCTCAAGTTTTCAACAACTAATATTTTTTTACTGATTTTATATTAGCTGTTGTAATTCATGCTTTTTGTGTGATTGTGGAGCAGCTGAACAATTTAATTTCCTTCTGGATAAATAAAGTATATCTATCATATGTCTAAAAACTTTAAATTTTAAGTTTTTGATCACTATCATTTTTTTTTACAGCCAACTTACTCTCCATTGTTCTTTTGTTAAATGTAGTATATTTAGTTTTTATTATTATCAATAATAATACTTTTTATGAACAATGGAGAGTAAGTTGGCTGTAAAAAAAAGTAAAAAAATGATAGTGAGCAAAAACTTTAAAGTTTTTAGACATATGAGCGTTAAACTAGGTGAAGAAAAAATATTAGTTGTTGAAATCTTGAGATTTTGAGTTGGCCCCAAAACTAAACTTTTTGTTTTCAGTGCATAATGAACACACCCAACTGCAGCATGGCTCAGTTCAGGGGTAAATGCTGGGTCACATGTACTGTCTGTGTGTGTCCTGCAGCTGGACGTCCCGGGCCTCAGCTCCTCCTCGCTGCTGGAGGTCGGCCCGGTCGGCATGAGTTTCGAGGTTCCCAAATGGACCTGCACTGGACTCCAGATCCGGTTCCTGAGGCTGACCCCGGTCCAGCCCAGTCCCAGCGAGCGCTGGGTCCGCTACACCACGCACTCGGACTCCTACACCGTCCGGATGTGACGCGGGGGCGGAGACACGTACACACCTGTGACGCGGGGGCGGAGACACGTACACACCTGTGACGCGGGGGGCAGGGACACGTACACACCGGAGTCCAAACCAACAAACTCTCAGTGTCTCAGGAGGTTGGTGGCTGCACTGCCGTTGTGCCCTTGGGCCTGGCCTCCAGTGTGTGTGTGTGTGTTTGGTGGTGGTTGGCGCAGTATGGCTGCCACGTCTCCGTCAGTTTGCCCCGGGGCAGCTGTGGTATCTCACCACAGTGCACTGCAAAATATCAAAATCTACATTAGTTTCAAGACTTGACTTCAGATTATTAACCTTGACTTGAGTAATCAGGCTAGAGGCCGTATATTCTGGAGTATAAGCTGCTCCGCAGTATAAGTGGCACTCGCCAAAAAATGCATAATGAAGAAGAAGAAAAACGTATATAAGTCGCACTGGACTATAAGTCGCATTTTTTGGGGGAAATTTATTTTACAAAATCCGACACCAAGAACAGACATTTCCTGTTGAAAGGCAAGTTATAGTAATAATAGAATAGAGAAACAACAGCTGAATAGGTGTGCGCTATGCTAACGTAACACATTGATGGTTATTCAGCTACATGAAGCATAAACAACGAACTGAATAGGTGTCTCGTATGTTAACGTAATATATTAACAGTTATTCACATAACTATAGCATAAAGAACATAATATAACAAGTTCACCAAACTCACCATCTCACTCCTAATCGCTAAATCCTTTAAATTCTTCATCCTCGGTGTAGCTTCTGAACAACTCCGCCAACTCCGGAGGTAGACGAAGCGCCGCTTCCTCCTCTGCGTGGCTGTCGTCAGACTCAGCATCAGTTCCATTTCCAATTATTCCGCTCTTTCTCAGTTGTCTTTATAGCCTAAGTTGTTAGTGGTAATGTTTACATTTTAAATTGTCAGTGGTACAGGTGCAGCAGATGCTGGTATACAAGCCTAGAGCGCCCTCTAACCAACACCTGAAATATTTTAATATATAAGTCACACCTGAGTATACGTCACACCCCTAGCCAGACGATGGAAAAAAGTGTCACTTATAGTCCGGAAAATACAGTATTTGACTTGCTTTAAGTTATTTCTTTCCCGTTTCAAGTTATATTTACTTATTTCAAGCATAATTATCTGTCCATGGGGTAAGAAAACTCCACTTACCCCATGGTCAGATAATTTTGCTTGAAGTAAGTAAATATAGATTGAAACAGGAAAGAAATAACTTGAACAGGGTTCCCGTGGAGCATTAAACAGGGTTTCTGCAGGGTCTTAAAAAGTAAAAAAAAAAAGTCTTACATTTAAAAATCTAAATTTAAGGCCTTAAAAAGTATTAAATTTGCCAAAGTGCAGAGTATTATGTCTTAAATCTGTTTAAGTAGGTCTTAACTATGTCATGAAGGCTACATTTGACCCGGCTCATAAACAAATGTCTGCTTAAATGCTCAGAGGCATTTTGCTGACTATCACTGATACTAGAGGCACATCTTTTCTTACTGAGACCAAAATGCACTCGCTGTCTTAAATGGTCACAATTAAAAGTGGCAGCCCCGTTTACGACTCAGCTTTTTCTACCTTCGTGCTTATAAAACAGGTCTTCATTTTTTTTTTCTTTTCCATTTTAACAATGGTCTTAAAAAGATCTGAAAAAGTCTTAAATTCAGTTTGTTGAACACTGCAGAAACCCTGATTAAATGGCATTAAAAACCAATAAATTTTTGGCATTAAAAATGTAAAATAGTTTTAAGTAACAGTTGTGATATTAGTTTTATTCATGAATATTTGTAGCCTACACGAGCGTTACCAAATTACCCAAACATCAGCTGATTGACTTTCAACATCATTGGTGCTGTATGAACTGAATTTTACAAAACTTGCAGATGAGTTTTGACAATTTAAGCTGTTGATGTTTGTGCCATTAAAAATGTAAAAATTTGCATTAAAAATGGCAATAAAAAGCATTATATTATACTTACTGATACCTGCAGGAACCATGTTGAAACAAGTCAAATAATCTAGTAATAATTAACCTAATTAGTAAATAAATCCAATCTAGTGAAAATTACTCAAATTAAGATTAATAATCTGAACTAATGAGGATATTGATATGTTTGCAGCGTGGAAGAATGGACACGTGAAAAGTTTTAAGAGGTGTGAGTGATGCATAAATCTGATATAATTATTATAAATAAAATGTAAAATGAACTAATGCATTGATAAATGTTTTCGTAAACCACACAGCCAGACTCCTGCACAGATATCAGCTGGGACTGAAGTCAATTTTGAATTTTATGAATGAATAAACATTTTTAAATACCCACAGGTGATCATGTTTTAATTCAATTCAGTTTTATTTGTATGTCCCAGTATCACAACAAAAGTCTCCTCAAAGGCTTCACAAACAGTTCATCAAACAAAAAACACACAATCAACTCAACTCAACTTTATTTATAAAGCACTTTAAAAACAACACAGTCGGCCAAAGTGCTGTACGCAGCAATAAGAAAATAAAAACACAACAAAGAAAAATCCATGTAAGGAAATAAAAGAACAGAGACTTATGACTAATATAAAACAAAGGTGAATAAATAATAAATAAAACCAATTAAAACAATAAAAGTCAACATCTCAAACTGAGGTAAAAGCCAAAGAGAAAAGGTGCTTAACACACATTCAACACAAACAATAACTACACTAAACTAAACAGAGCCAGGACACTCCTGTCCTTAGACCCTCCTTCTCTTAAGGAAAAACTCCTAAAAACAAAAACTTTATTAAAGACTGGGTCGACAACATCACTAAACATACAGCATATATACTTTCACTTCTACCTGGAGTTACCTTTAGGAACTGCAGCAGCTCAGAGGAACAGAGAGAGAAGCAGCAGCACTCGCAGACACAGGCGGGATCAGAGTTTTAGCAGAGAGAGTTTCGACCTCTCCCCTGACTCCAGAGCAGAGTTTTTTACACGAGCAGTTCCCTGGAATCGTACGGAGCCCCGGCGATGACAGACAGGAGATCATAATAATCACGGCCTCAGATTACTCTTTAGTTCCCACGAGATATGACTGAGCCGGCGTTTGTTTTTCCCTGGTCAAGTGAGCCGCGCCTACATTTTGAGTTTGCGATTATTCAGTTATACACAGTAAAAGTTCTTGGAGACAGATTCAAGATTCTTTGTCAATTTCTCTTTATGTACAGACACAGGGGAGTGTAAATACAGTTTCTGCTCTCTTCTTAGGGTGTTTCAACATGCAATAACATAAAAATAGACTAAAATTAAAATATGTAAATAAAATAGATAAAAACTACAATAATTTCAATATACATTAAATACAAAATATATTCAAAAGCAACATACATTGTCCTTTTATGAAATACTGTTTTTAATCAGACTCAGTAGATCAAGTTAGTTTTACTCATAGGTACTTTGAAGTACATATACACAGAAAATACACAGTAAATGTACCTAATGTTAAGGGTGCAAATATTAGAGGTACTGGTGGTTTCTTCTTATGGAGAAACACAAACATTTTAATTTAGTTAGTCTCATAATTCATGTGTATTTAGTTAAATCAGTTTAAAAGTTGATTAAATGTTCTTCTGAAAACCCTAAAATCAGCCGAATCATTAACTCTCTCTCTCTCTCTCTGTGTGTTGCTCTGATGTCTGCTCCTCTTCAGCAGCTGTTACCGTAAAGAAATGAGTAATCGTGCACTCGAAATGTAGGTGCGGCTCACTGGGCCACAGAAAAACAAACGCCAGCTTTGCCACAGTAACATAATCAGTAACATAACCCTGATTTAAGACCGCGACTAGTTTTTTTTTCCGCCTGTGTCATCTCTGTAGAATAGTTCCTGGATTTTTGCCGCTGTTTAAAGCCTTTATTGGCTGCTCAGGGCTGATCTGAACTGCAACACAGAAGTTAAAGTTACACTGTGTAAGATTCCCGGTCTTGCGCCTCTAGAGGCCACAGGTGCCACTGCACCGTCGCAAAACGTAAACACTAGGGCCCCTCCTCCTTCTGAAACTGTGCGAGCGTGCGTCTATTTCCATCATTGTTTCAACTTTAGTTGACCTGCTGCTACCTTTGGAAGTTTGGACTGGATCTTCTATAGAGTTAGCACTAGCGTTAGCTTATCAACAAATATTGCGCAATGGTCGCAGTAAAAACAACTAATAACTGTATGAAAAAGCACGTTCTAAAGAAAAAATAAAGAGGCTAATTTACCTGCCCAACAATAAAGAAGCAAAAACGTGATCCGATTTGCAGCCTTCTCTGTCTCTCATCTGACGCCAGCGAGCAAAAGTCTGTCCGATGTTGACTCTTGTCTGTGATCTGGTGCGGTCCCTTTCACATTTTCTTTTTCTTGCCTCGTCCGACATTGTCTTCATCTTCTTGTGTCCTTCGGCCCTGACGAACTGGCGAAAATAACAACGCTAAAAGTAGCTTCATGGTTATACTGCGCCTCAGGTATAAGAGCAGAAGGGAATGCCGTAAAGCGAGTCGTTCCCTGTCACGTGACTTTTCCTGAACAGCGGAGCGCTCCCGGCCAAACTACGAGGGTGGTTTCTCAGTACAGAAGCCCCGCTCGGAGCAACAGATCACACCTCAGGCCTTATAATCGCTCAAAAAATCACAAAAACAAGTCAGTATGCCCCACATATTTAGGAGAAAAGTTACACAGTGTAACTTTAATGAAACGGCACCAAGAAATAGTAACTGGTTGTAACTCCAGGTCTCTGAGTGTGCATGGCTCCTGCATTACTCTGCTGTTTAAAAATAATCAGTGCCGTGAGTATTTAACACTGTTTTTTGTTAGTTTGCAATAATTAATGACATCCATAGGCTTTATTTCAGGTATAGGCTCAGTGAAACTGTGAAATGAAATTAGTTGCGGCTCTTCACAGATTTAAGTTTTTTATTTTTTGGCAACAGTTGTTTTTTTGGATCCAGGAGGTTGCAGACTCCTGATCTAATGAAGTGTAAAAAAGTTTTTCCCACTTTTCTCAGCTGTAAGCTCCACAACAGCAGAATAAAAGGCGTTTACGTTGTGTGTAGAGATGATGTTTATTTACAAAAACACAGTTCAGATGTTAAAATGTCCCTGACTCATTCTCTTTTTAGTCTGTGTGTTTTTGCTAAGTAATATTTTCCACTTCTCTTTTTGGCGTCGCCTCACCGTTCTGCGGTTTCTGAGTGGCTCTAACCTTTAATTTCACATTTAATAAAGAGAAGTGAGCGGATAAATACAGTTAATACTTATAAACACTGGCTCATTGGCCACTGTGGCTAGTATTTGTCAAAAGTTGCTAGCCAATAAGAGTCTTTATTAGCCACAATTTAATTAAAGAAATGTAAAAATTGGTTTTATGTATGGACAGGATTAAAAAAAAAAACTGGTTTAGTTTGGCAGAACAAATTGATGTAACATTAGTGACAATATTGTAATATCGCAGTATCAAAAGTCTCACATATGGCGGTAAAAAAGCAGAGGGAACAATACAGAGACCATGATCCTTTGCTCCGTTTCAGTGCAGCCAACAACAAGACTAAATTATTGTTATTAAACACGTTTTCAGTTTTAATCTTATCTCATCTGAATCTCTCTAATCTAAAGACTCGTCAGGGCTTTATCAGAGAGGAGACGTTTTGTTATCGTGAGCTTTTCTGCAGCACGAGCCTCGCCACAATATCGCAGTAAATATCGCACCGCAAAACTAATATCGTGAAAATACCGTTCTGTAAACTGTGATATTGTTGCATTCTTACTAAACAGTGTACAGAATATTTATACCTGGGGTCTCCGACCTGTAGTAGCTCCCCAAGGCTTAATGACTCCTACAGAAGCTGATCAGCCCAATCTGATGTATCACTTACAACAGTGGTTCCCAAAGTGGGGTCCGGGGCCCACTGGGGGGCCTCCATGGTACTGCAGGGGGCCCCCAAAGGTTTTATGTTAAGTATTAAGTACATAAAAAGAAATGATGTACTTAATACTCAAGAAATTGACTTTGAAATGAAGTACAGTTATATACTTGTTTATATTACTTCATATATATGCTGTAAATATTATATATACTGTAAATATTACTTCAAAACGATTTTTAGCCAATAGTCAGTGTTTTTTGTAAGGTTTTTATAGAAAAATATGGAGAAAAACATGAAATAGTCTTTAGAATAGGTTGAAGTTTTACTGCTGGGGGTCCACATGGGATTTTTGTAAATTTAAGGGGCCACGACAGTTTTGACTTTGGGAATGGCTGACTTGTGTATGTATTATGTGTGTGAGAGTGGCAGCGAGCATGAAAAGGCTAAAAACTGCTATTTCATGCAAAATTATTATTTTCATGAAGATTAGTTGAGTCAAGGCAATGGAAAACCTGTTTTAACAGTAACTGTGTCAGATGGATACAAGCGTGCAGTTACTGAACACAACACGCACGCGGTTTTAGTTCTTTTAAAGCATCATGAGAGCTGTGGGCACCAACAGTTTCTAAATTTACAGGTAAAAGAAAAACATTTTCTTCTTTAATTTTCTCAGTTCAAATATGGGCTGCAGGATACGGAGAAAACATGCGATATTCCATAACTATGTTGAAAATTGTGATAACGATATTATTGCCATATTTGAAAATAGAGCCTACTTTTGGAACATAGTAGGTTAAATTCACTACATTTCACAAAAATGTAAGTTCCTGTATTTACAAAACTTAACACAGACTAAACCAGGAATAAAACAAGGCTGAGCTGTGACTAAATTAATTAAATTACCACTAAAACTGGACTTTTTAAACATTTTTATTTAGTCACAACACATGTTCTTTTAAAGCTCTGGTGGAAAATGATTCTTCAGTGTAAATCTCTGTCAGATGGAAGACCACAGCATTATTGTGATATATTTAGATTCTTGTGACACAGATATTGCGTTTGCTGATATTACGATAACGATAATTTTGCGATTTATTGTGCAGCCCTAGTTGAAAGTAGCTCTGGGACTAAATTCCTGTGTGTACTCCGCCTAAGCCCAGGTCGGTGGGACCCCTCTCATGGGGATGAGTGTAAGCAGATGAATAAATGAATGTTACAAAGCTCAAGCAGCTCTCTGTGTATTCATTTTGTAAAAGTAGCTCTCATGAGAAAAAAGGTTGGAGAACCATGATTTATATTTTTACTTGAGTAGAAATTTTCATGCGATCTTTTTACTTGAGTAATTTTTTCCCTCTTTATCTGTACTTTTACCTAAGTAAAGAAATTGACTTCTTCCACCACTGGCGGCTTTAACCTTTACATTTCACATTGAATAAAGGGAAGTGAGCGCATGAATACAGTTAATACTGATAAAGATAATAAATGCTGACAGCAGAGGTTCCCAACACTGGGCTGTGTGTGTCCAGCTGCAGATAAGGCACGGCACGCGCCTCTGGAGGATGCAAATCGCTGCTGATTTACATTCAGTCAAATTAAGAACAAATGAATAAAAGCCGGCCCAGCAGGAAGAAATAAAAAGAAAGAAGAGGCGACGTGGTGCAGAATTTGAGTGACGGCGGCGGAGAGCGCACGGACAGACGGCGCGGCGGTGACAGACTCGCGAGGCTGCGCTGTTTGCGGAAGGAAGCGCGGCGGACCCGAGGCGGCGCTAGTACCTTCATTTAGCAGCAGAGACCCAGCGCTCTGCGGATGGACGGCCGAACGCGGAGGACAGCTCCCCGGGACACGACCGCCGCGCTCTGAACCCTGCACCCCGCTCTCAGCTCACGTTCCCCGGCTCAGTTTTGTTGGATCTCCGCGCGTTCCGCTCCTCGCCTGCCGCGGAGATGGGCGACAAGGCGCAGGGCACCAGGTAACAGCAGCAACGCCGCGGCTAACGGCTAAAGCTAACGGCTAGTTAGCTTAGCTTTAGCCGCTGCCTTTAGCTTCACGCACTTTGCTATGGGCAGCAGCGCTCGGGCGGGCGGTCACTGCGGCGGGGATTCCGCTCTGATTTAGAGGCTCTTCGCTCTGTTACACGTTTACAGCCTTTATAGCCCAGACAAAAAGAGTGTAAATGAGTGTTAATCACCTCTGTGTGTATCCCTGGGTTTTTAAATGTGCTAATTGTCTTATAAAAAGCCAGAGTTTGGTGTTAGTTTGGTGTTAGCTGGGCGGGGTTAGCTGCAGGCGGCTAACGGCCAACAGCGGAAAGAAATCTTGCTTTTGCTGCAAACACGCGCCGCTAATTCTTCAGGAAACATGACTAACTTGTACAAAACCTCTTAAATAAACAGTAAACACATATTTGATACTCGGATTTGTCTTTATTAGGTTAGCAGCTGTGGGCAAGACTTTATAAAGATTTGCTGCTAAAATAACAGCGGAGTGGGTGGAATTGGCCGTAGAGGAGGTTCAGAAAACTCGACCTGATGTCAAAAGTGCTCATGTTTATTCAACGACAGTAATGCCGAATTAAAGACAGACTTCCCCTCCTTCATAAAGCTTACTAAGTTTGTTTCTTTTCGTTGCTTTTTAGTACAGATCCTTAAATTGATGATTTTCGCAGCGGGCTCTGGTGCAGCGGCCGCGCTTGTCCGCTGTAATTGGCTGTGAACGCACTCTGCGTGGGTTTTTCTCGCCTTGTGGCTTCACGCTGCAGCCACACGGCGCGGTTATGCTGCAGGTAAACAGCGTGTGCTCGGATCCCACAGCGCGTTGAAGACAGAATTAACTCACCGTGGGATTTTAATGGTTTTTTTAATGGCGGAGGAGGCGTGAGAATCCGCGCAGATTAGCGGCGCGTTTGGAGAGCCACATCTGCGGAGAGCCCACCGCAGCAGCAGCAGCAGCAGTCCGTGTTTACGCTCCGCTCCGCAGCGAGGCCATTTATCCGCGGAAACCTGCAGAAAATTAGAGGATTGCTGTCATCTGTGGTAACTGTGAGTGATTATAAACGCGCTAGAATCACAGGAATTAAAATAAAGATGTAATAAGTCACGGCCCTGTTCATTTTGGGGATGTGTGCCTGTGTTAAATACTGGATAGGTCCCTGTTAAGTCCTCATTTTGTTGGCCCATGTAAAGCATTTCATTTAGACCTGGTTTAGCCCTAGTTTTGTCCTTGCTCAGCGCTGGTTTTCGTCCTGGTTCAGTGTTTATTTAGACCTGGTGTTAGTACTGCACAGTAATGGTACCTGGAGTAAAAAGTTTGAGCACCAATGGCCTAGAGGAAGAGCAGAGAGGAGGTTTATGAAGTTAGTTGGTGAGAGAGACGAGGATGCAGAGGATTCCGTCTCCTCTGAAGGGCCCAGACCCCTGAGACCAGGGCAGGAGGATCTCTCAGGGGTTTCCCAGCTCCATGTTGTGCAGTAGATGATGATGATGATGATGTTGTTGTTGTTGTTGTGAGTGGCCGTTGTGTGACCTGGGTCTGATCCTGGATTAGTCCTTAAGTCCTGTTCAGACACTTTTCTGTAAATCCGTGTTTGCTCAGTGTTTGGTCTGAAACTGCAGTTACAGTACAGACGCAGTACCTGGAGTATTAGTAGTACAAGTACACAGGGAGCAGTATCGCCTGTGTGAGTCTGCTGCAGAGCCTCAGAGTATCACCAACATCACTGTGGCTGTGTTTTAGGATCATGTGACCAAATAACATCAGATTAAAGGTGAACTGCTTGACTTTTATCACCTGTGAAAAAACAAGGCTTTAACCCAGCGTTGGGCTGTACATCGTCCTGTACTGAATACTAGGGCTGCACATTTAGTCAAAATTGCTATTTTAATTGTCAAATCGCAAAGGCTGCAATTATTTATGTGCTTTAATGTCCACTGCCAAGAACCAAAATCCCTTCTTCACAGGGTCTTAATGTGCTACAGCTGTAGTTTAACCTCTACAGAGCTGAAAAAGCCTAAAGCCTGTGATTCCTTGTATTAGCTCAGCAGTAAATATTACAGTCTTCTCTCAAGTATCAAAGCTCCATCACAGGCTTAAAATGTAAACTGTACAGTAATTTAAAAATATATATCGCAAAGCTCATTGCAACCACAATTTGACAGAAACATAGTAAAATCGTTCAGGCCTACAGAATACTGTCTTTATCTTATGTGTGATGTACGTTTTCAATGCACTGTGATGCCAGAGAATAAAAGATCTTTACCTGGTGCAGGTGCTGCTGAGACGTGTCGTCAGGCTCTGGTTGGTTCGTTTGGGTCCACTCCTGTGGCGGCGCGTGCCAGTGGTGTAGCAGAACTGCTGAGAGTGGGCAGGGTTTAGGTTTGCCAACCGCAGCAAGTTTCTTTAGAGACACTTGTTAATATCAAGGGCGTCACTCGACCACTTTTAGACCACTTTTACTGGGACATGTGTTTACCTTAACCTTAGCTGTGCCTCATTTTATTTGCCAGGGCTTTCATTAGCCCAAGCTTTAGCCTTAGCCCGAGTCTTAGCCCGAGTCTTAGCCCGAGTCTTAGCCCGAGTCTTAGCCCGAGTCTTAGCCCGAGCCTTAGCCCGAGCCTTAGCCCGAGCCTTAGCCCGAGCTTTAGCCCGAGCTTTAGCCCGAGCTTTAGCCCGAGCCTTAGCCCGAGCTTTAGCCCGAGCTTTAGCCCGAGCTTTAGCCCGAGCTTTAGCCCGAGCTTTAGCCCGAGCTTCTGCCACAGACGGACCCCAGTTCAAGTCCAGACCCTGAGAGGTTTTGATTCGAACTGCAGCATTTTCTGTTATGTGCATCTAGGTAAAACGCAGCTAAATATTGCTAATAACACGCATGTGTATGACAGAATAGTATATTGTGCGGCACAAGAAAAAGGCGATGCGAGTAAGAGAGGCCTGTGCTCCGGTAAAGCTTCATGTCCAGCAACACTGCTGCTTGTTCTCTGCGGAAAAATGTAACGTCTGCTGCTGAACATTTACAAAAACAACACAAATTTTATTTTAAAAAATCTTCTTTTTCACACTGTTTCACTGTCATAGCGGTTTGTTTAGCTGCGTAGCTGGTGCTGCCTCCAATCAGCTCCAAATACTGTCACTGAACTTCCTGCCCCTTTACAATTGTTTTCAACACATATCTATAACGTTAACTCTGTGTTAACATTAACTCTAACTTTTACTGTCCGTGTCCCTCTGTTCTCTGCTCAGACACAGCATGGATTTAGTTTCAGGTTCTGTTCAAACAAAAACAGAACAAAGTGAAGCAAAGAGAAGCGTGGATAAACCTCCCAGAGACGGACATTATGTTAAACACTCATTGGTACAACAGGGCAGCCCTGTCGTCCTAAAAAGCATTAAATAATATGAGAAGGTATTAAATTGTGTTCATCTAGGTCTTAAGATTTGTCAAAACATGATCTTAGTATTACAAAAAAATAGTGTAACCACAATAACAGAATATATTTATTGAGGAAATGTTATTGAAATTATAGGTGGGAATCTTTGGGCATCTTTCGATTTGGTTTCGATTTCTGAGGCTCACGATTTGCTTCAAAAGCGATGCATCAGACGCCTTTCTGGCTTATGTGAGCATTTTTCTTCAACAATAATTGATTAAATTGTATATTTTATATCTGAGATGTAATTTTACACTTTGTAAATAATGAATATGTGGCAGTAGCAGATCCTGTTGGCATTTGCCAGAGCTGACTCTTTGTAACCCAGCAGCATAAGATTTATATTGGACACAGCAGACTTTAATAATCTGTATCTTTACAAAATTACAATTATTAGCTTTTCTGAATCAATTCAGAATCTTTTTAAAGAAACAATCGATGCATCGGAAAAATCAATATTTATCTCACCTCTAACTGAAATGCACGGTTCATTATGATTTTTAATACAGCGCTGGAGTTCTTTCATCTGTGTTAAACTCTGACAATGAGTTTCAGAGGAGTGCGGATTATTCCTGAGTGTATAATTCATACAGATTATTGTTCTGTTGCAGACAATGCTGGCATTAAATTTCATTCTAAGTAGCATTGAAAAGGCTTAAATTTCACAAGATTGAACCTGGAGCTGGAGGTCAGCTCTGTGGAGTGTGTTTGTGTTGTGAGGAGACTGGCTGCAGGTTTGTATTTGTATTTAACTAAAGGCAGGAACGGAAGCTCCGGTGTCGCTGGAAACTCCTCACAGATTTTGTTTAGACACCAGCGAGACGGAACGAGGAAAATGTCGCTTTACGACGTTGTGTCTGTGACGTTCCAGGGCCTGAACTTCCCCCTGACATTTCTTTATAGCTCACAGTTCACTGGGACACAAAGCCAAACGACGGCTGCAGATGTTGATGTGAAGCAGGATCTGTGTCTTGGTCCAGTCCTGGTCTTCAGAGGTCTGGTTCTGGTTCTGGTTCTGGTTCTGGTGCTGGGCAGGTCTAGGTCTTAGGCTGCGTTCACACAGCAGACAAAAGTGGCCCAAATCAATTTTTGTGACAGCGTGAACTAGGGCTGCAAAAACTCATCAAATTAATCTGTTATAATCAATTATTAAAATATTCGTCCACTAATCGTGTAATCATTAAGTGGAGCATGCATTGACTCTGAAATGCAAAAGTCAACACAATTCTGCTCTGGAGGAGGCGGGGCCTGGACAGACCAAATGATAATGAACATGACAGCGCTGATGGAGCTGAGCAGTGAAAAAATTTAGTTTTGCTTTGTTGAATTTTGCTATAATATTTTGTTCAATATTTTAAAATAAGGCCTACTTTTCTGACAATAAATTGAATTCACTTAAAACTAAAATGTAAGTCCCAGTCAGAACTTAACACAGACTAAACCAGGACTAAAACAAGGCCAATTTGCGACTAAATTAAGGAAATTACCTCTAAAACTGGACTTTTTAAACATTTTTATTTAGTCACAACACATGTTCTTTTAAGGCTCTGGTGGAAAATGATTCTTCAGTGTAAATCTCTGTCAGATGGAGACCACAGTGTTATTGTGATACATTTAGATTCTTATGATACAGATATTTAAAAAATGTGAGATTTTGAACTTAATTAGTTTTTAAGGTGAGAATCTTGTTGAAGCTAAACCTGAGGGGTCGTATTGTAACCGTACTGAGGAGACGTGAGGCCTGAGGAGAGTCGCTGACAGAGGGATTCAAATATCTGGATAAACTCTGTGTCAGTGAGGCTCATGTCGTCTTTTGCTCACGCAGGTCACTTTACTCTTGGTCTTTAGAGTTTGTGGGTTGTGTTTTTTTTTAGCCGCGATGATGAGGCTGTGGTTTTATTTTGACGCAAACCAACCCTTTGCTGAAACTTCCTGTTCCTCTCAGACCGCGCTTTAGCTCTTCCTGTTTCTCAGCGTCAGTGTTCCACTTTATTAAATGTTTTTATTACACTTCTCTGTTCACTCACTTCACAGGACGGGAGGACAGTTCAAATCCTTTTTACTTCCCTTAAACACTCGGGACTGTCCGGTCTGGGGCAGTTTTGTTCTCAAACAGCTGAGCCTCCCTGTTCCAACTCGGGCTGGGATTCACAGAGTTCCTCACGATACACGGCTCGTGATACTGACAATAATGTGATTATCAATATATTGCAAGAAAACTTTATTTTTCAAGAACAAAAACAACAATTCATGAACCCTTCTTATGAGCAAATTTGTACTTAAGCCCTTTTTAGGAGGATTTTTGGCATTCATCAACTTTTTGTTAAGTGAAAAATGTTCTTGTAGAAGAACAAATCCAAGAACAGGTCTGAGGACTGTTACACACTGAAACTCAGCAGTTTTATAGTTTTATCAAACCCCTGATGAAACAAAAAATCATTTCAGTCTGATTGTAGATTACATTTTGTTACAAAATATTCTCTGTTAGTATAAACCTAAAAGAAACCTGGTACTGGCTACAGTGCAGAGCTCAGCTTCAGTGCGCTCTGTAAAGGCTGCGTTATGACTGTGGCCTGAACTCCATCCTCCCTGCCAGAGCTCGACTGATCTGGGTTTTTCTGTGGCCGATGCCGATTTTTAAATTCAGAGCAGCCGATGGCGGATAAACACTGCTGATTTTATTTTATTTTTTTAATGAAAGAAATTAATCTAATATATCCATGTGTTTTAGTAAAGCTCATTAAAACCAAACCAGAGAGTTTGACTGTGACGGAGAAGAGTTAAAGATGAGTTGAATCCATCTCACTCAGACTCTGTGCAGGTAGAGCTTGGGGAGAGTTTGTTCTACGAGCTTCTGTTCCAGAGAAATCACAACAATCTTTTATTGCCGCTTTGAGGCTGAGATAAAGAGATTTTGGATGTTTCCTATGAGCTGCAGAGTAAGAGCCCAAACTGAGACAATGAACTTGACCAGAAATCTGCTTAAAAGTGCAAGAATCATCCAATTGACTAAAAAAAAAGCAAAAATTGGGACGATCTATATCACCCTCTACTAGGGACGTCACGATTCAATTTGGTTCACGATTATTTTTATTTTTTTATTTGCAGACTTAGTTGCAGTATAATTATGACAAATATTTTTTTTACAGAGCCTATTTGTGTCTCCTTATCAAACTTAAATTGTTGTACATTTCATAATTACTGAGATGTAATTAAAAAAGTAGATATTAAAACAATAACATGTAAAAATTACAAAAATATATAACATAATTTGTTAGTGACTTTTATTAACATCTTTCTTCTTTCCTCCAAAAACAGACACTTTAGTAGCAAGCAATGCACAGAGAAGCAGCTCGTCATAAAACCACTCCTCAAGAAATATGAAATGGGCCTAATATAAGTCAAGTTTTGTAAAAATATCAGTGTGCGCTCCTTCTCTGTGTGAGACGTACTGAGGAGAGAAAGTATGCTCCAAGTAATTAGTAAAAAGTTCAGCCTTTTCATGTTCCCAGCACGTCGGGTCAGTGATTTTACGAGTTCTGTAAACTAAAACTTGATAAAAATGCATGTTTCTTTTAAGTAAAATGTCCAGGTGATGATGCCTAGCACCAAACTCCTGAGCCAGGTTACACCAGAGGCCTGCGCTGGATTAAAGGGGCATCGCGATTAATTTTTTCCCACAACGATTCAAAATGTTTTTCTTTTGCATCGATTTTTAGCCGATTTACGAAGAATCGTTACATCCCTACCCTCTGGCCCCTGCAGTAGCTTCCGGGCAGCCCCACGTCGTCCATATTCAGACTTCAGAGGGCGTTTCTTGTTGTAATACTAAGTCCATTCTGTGTAAAGGAGGAGCTGCGTGTTCGTGGAGTCCCTGGGGTTACGTTCTCCGCTCAACCATCGTTCAGTCTGATATTTATTTAATGTTTATTTAAGGGAACAAGTGCTTAGAAGACCAGTGCTGCCCTCTGCAGTTCTGGCAGAGTTCTTCACCGCTTTTGTCTACATTTAAAAGTGAAAGCAGAGCAGCTGTAGCACCGTTATTATGCGTGACATCACAAAAGTATCTGTGTCGTGTCATAAAATATTGCAATATACAACAAAATCTCTACAGGTCCTGCTTAATTTGTTTAAAAACTCTGGACCAGTCCTCCTCCAGATCCTGCTCCATCTTCCCCAAGCTCAGAGCTGACCTTAAACTCGTATCTCTGAGGCGTCGCGCGTCAAACGTGAGCTGGAGACGTTTGTGGAGTTTGTTTTTAAGAACATGAAGTTGTCCTGAAACCAGAGCAGACCTCCTCAGGCGCAGGCGTTTAGTTTAAACTGTAAATAAACTCTGTAAACGGTGCTGACCTTGGCCTTTAGCTGCATTACTGTGGCCTCTGTCCATGTTCACGTTGACTTAAAAACCTGCTGAATCACTAAAGACTCACTGAACCCATGAGGTGTAAACAAACACAGACTGAGATCACTTCCTGTTGCAGGGGAACACAATGAGAGGAAGCAGCTGATGATGGGAGTGGTTTAGTTCCTCTAAAGCTTCTCTGGACTTTCACTCTGACTTTCTGAGGACGCGACCGACAAACGGCGAGAGAAAAGGGACAAACGGCGGGAGAAAAGGGACAAACGGCGGGAGAAAAGGGACAAACGGCGGGAGAAAAGGGACAAACGGCGGGAGAAAAGGGACAAACGGCGAGAGAAAAGGGACAAACGGCGAGAGAAAAGGGACAAACGGCGAGAGAAAAGGGACAAACGGCGGGAGAAAAGGGACAAAAGGCGAGAGAAAAGGGACAAAAGGCGAGAGAAAAGGGACAAACGGCGAGAGAAAAGGGACAAACGGCGAGAGAAAAGGGACAAACGGCGGGAGAAAAGGGACAAACGGCGGGAGAAAAGGGACAAACGGCGGGAGAAAAGGGACAAACGGCGGGAGAAAAGGGACAAACGGCGGGAGAAAAGGGACAAACGGCGAGAGAAAAGGGACAAACGGCGAGAGAAAAGGGACAAACGGCGAGAGAAAAGGGACAAAAGGCGAGAGAAAAGGGACAAAAGGCGAGAGAAAAGGGACAAAAGGCGGGAGAAAAGGGACAAAAGGCGGGAGAAAAGGGACAAAAGGCGGGAGAAAAGGGACAAACGGCGGGAGAAAAGGGACAAACGGCGGGAGAAAAGGGACAAACGGCGGGAGAAAAGGGACAAACGGCGGGAGAAAAGGGACAAACGGCGGGAGAAAAGGGACAAACGGCGAGAGAAAAGGGCTACCAGTTTTACAAACACTGAGCTCAGAGCGATAACTCTGACTGTATCATATCATGTTAGCAGCAGGGATGTCTCGATCCTGATCAAGACATCGGGTATCAGGCGCCGATCAAGGAATTTTTAAATGTTCGGATCAGATTAAGTCATGCAATCAGTCCGATCTTATGTTCTACATCTGCAACAAACCACCACAGCGTGTGGTAGTAGTGTGGCAGTAGGACTGGGCAAAAAAAACTAATTAATTTGATTAAATTTAATTTAAGTTTTTTACTTTGGAAAATGTCAAAAGAGGTTCTATTATCAACTTGAGTGGAAAAGGCGCCCTTCAAGAGCTGCAGCTGTAAGTGGTGTTGTGGCTAATGCTAGCGCCTACAACAGCTTAGCTAAACACTAAACACTAAATGTGGAGAGACTGCACATTCTAAAAACTCTAATAATCTCAGAGAAAAAGTCCCTTTACCACAGTAATGCCTCCGTTTAGATGTGACAGCAGTGTGGCCAAAACGAACAGTGTTGTGTGATGTGCAGCCTTCAGACATAACTTTGTGTCTTTGTTTATGTTGCCTATGCTAATTAGCCTCATGCTCTGCAGCTTCGCGTCTGCTCACAGGCCTCTCATGGTGTATTTTATTACAGACCTGGCTTTAGAAGCAGAGGGGGCTTAAACTAAAAGACTTCTATGTCTTCACTGATGTCACTGTGAGGATAATGCACACCTCTGCTGCTGCTTTGCTGCTGATTTGTTCAGACATTTAGCATTAAAACATAGCTATGCAGTATGTTAGGTGTTATTACAAAATGTAAAAAATAATAATGAAAAAGATCGGTATTGGGACTCTGATCCGCCAAAACCAAACATGAAATGATCGGTATCAGATTGGGACATCCCTAGTTTATCTCTTAAACTCACTGTAAATCTGAGGAAAGCATCTTAACCCTCGTACTCTCCTCCTGTTACACTCACACCTATTGTTATTTAATACATAAATTATAAATGGTCAAATAATTTTGTGTTATACCTTTAGTCTTCAGTCCAACACACTGACATAAAATTTTCCCTTCAGTTTAGAATTTTGGGCAAACATAAAAAAAAAAAAAAACCCTTAGAATTTAAAATAGTTTTGAAATAAAATCACTGTCATTACTAGTTTTATTTGTGAATATAAAAATATATTTATAAATAATTTACATTGTCATAGCCTCCACGAGCATGTGTTTGACCTTCAGCGTTACTGGTGCTTTAAATAGATTTTTGGGCAATTGTACGTTTATGGCATTAAAATGTTAAAAATGGCATTAAAAAGCATTAAATTAGACTTACTGATCCCTCAGGAACCCTGAGTTTGTCCTGCAGTGTGACACAACTCTGGAGTTAAATACACAGAATATTAAATAATAATTTTAGATATAACTCTGTTTTATAAAAAGTGGAGAACCTTTTGTAACCTTCTGTTGTTTTTTTTTTTACAGTGTGACTATGGCATGAGTTTTTCTGTCACACCGCAGGACGTTCACCACAGTTTGGCCACTTTGAATTCTTGTCATAAAATATTCTGTGTCTGTGGTGCTACCTAATATATCCCTGTCCCATCATAAACAATGGTTTTTAACTTTCTGAATTTAATTTAGTGAAAAATACGGCTGTCACACTGCACGACACCTGTAGCTCACAGCCTTAACGCCGATACCCATCATTTAATGTTTAGTTTTGGCCGATCCGAATCCCACTAACTATCTTTTTTTTAATATATATTTTTTTCATTTTGTAACAGCACATTTCAGATCTATGTTTATGTTCTAAACCTCTGAATAAAACAGCAGCGCATGTGCATTACTCTCACTGTCACATCAGTGAAGACTAGATCTGGTCTAGATCTGGTCTAGATCTGGTCTAGATCTGGTCTAGATCTGGTCTAGATCTGGTCTAGATCTGGTCTGTAAATGACAGATGGGTCCTGTAGGTTTTGTTGCAGCTTCCTGTTTAAAGTTGGTGGTATCTTTTAGGTCACACCGCAGGAGGTAAAAGGTGCAATCACACCACAGACATTTTACAGTTTAATGTTACCTAAACCAGGTCTAAACCAGGTCTAAACCAGGGCTAAACCAGGATTAAACCAGGGCTAAACCAGGGCTAAACCAGGGCTAAACCAGGGCTAAACCAGGGCTAAACCAGGATTAAACCAGGGCTAAATCAGGGCTAAATCAGGGCTAAACCAGGGCTAAACCAGGGCTAAACCAGGATTAAACCAGGGCTAAATCAGGGCTAAACCAGGGCTAAACCAGGATTAAACCAGGATTAAACCAGGATTAAACCAGGGCTAAACCAGGGCTAAACCAGGGCTAAACCAGGGCTAAACCAGGACTAAACCAGGACTAAACCAGGACTAAACCAGGTCTAAACCAGGTCTAAACCAGGTCTAAACCAGGTCTAAACCAGGTCTAAACCAGGGCTAAACCAGGTCTAAACCAGGTCTAAACCAGGGCTAAACCAGGTCTAAACCAGGTCTAAACCAGGGCTAAACCAGGGCTAAACCAGGGCTAAACCAGGACTGAACCTTCTTGTCGCTGTGTCCTCAGTAACGTCTTCAGCTGTGGCTTTGGGCCTGAGGTGGACTCGTGTTGTTGTTGTCGTTGTCTTTAAAAACAGCTGGTCCCTGCTGTTACCTGTCTGAACTTGAGCTGAACTCAGGTGGGACTGGGGCTGCGTTCTGATTGGCTCATTCCCAGAGGATCATGTGACGCACAAACGTCAAAGAATGAGGAATAATTAGGTCTGAACGACCCGAGAGGAAGGCCAAGAAAAGAGCAGCAGAGTCCTACAGTTGACGTGAGACAGGATCCAATGGCTGTGTCCGAACGTCCTCCCTAATCCCTCTGCAGCGCCCCCTACAGAGCTCTCTCCAGTCTGTAGTGGTGTCCCAGTGTCTAGTGGATAAAAAATAGTGCACTCAAAATTTCCCACTATGCATTTTGAAAAGTAGTGGACAGCGATGGCCACTAGAGGTCAGGATAGAGCAGAATGCTTTGTGAGTTTGGGAGGAGAACAGCGGGACAGCGACAGGACTTTAACCTGAACACAACCCAGCTGTGTTTACTTCTGTCACAGCATCATCAGAAATAAAAAGCTCTTAAATAAACCGCTGCAGTGTAAAATTGCTAACGTTAGCTTAGCCAGCGTTCAGCCTCCCCACGTAAGGCACAGAGCTGCAATAATCCACTCTGTTTTATTCATTACAGCCATAATTCATGTTAAATATCACACACATGACTATTATTTATAAATACTAAAACATCTGAGTGTGGTCAGGTTTATCACAGAAGAACTTTATCAGCGGAGTTTCAACAAACTTTTTTTTACACAGACGCCAGAGTCACATGATCACCGCTGAGAGAAAAACAGTGAGTGAGTCTGAATCATTCACAAACTGAGTGCACTACAGTCGCTGTAGGACTGGACTGTAGTGACTGAGGAGTTAGGGACTGGGGAGGACGCTCGGACACAGCCCTGGTTTCAGTTTGGGCTCTTACTCTGCAGTTCATGGGAAACATCCAAAATCTCTTTATCTCAGCCGAATAAAAAGATTGTTGTGATTTCTCTGGAACAGAAGCTCGGAGAACAAACTCTCCCTGAGCTCTGGGTCTGACTGAGATGGACTCAACTCAGCTTTAACTCTTCCCTCAGCATCAGCCACAGAAAAACCCACATCGGTCGACCTTTAATCAGAATTTATGATTATATTTGTAAATAAATGTACATGGTCTGAGGTTAGATTCCCGCGGAGCACACAGAGGTCCAGACAAGTCTAGGACAGGTCTAGGACAGGTCTAACTCTCATGAGTCCATACTTCCTGGTTCACGCAGTTCAGTCTGGCTCAAACCCAACAGGAAGCTGCCTCAGTCACTTCCTGTTTCCAGTCTCTCGCGCCGTAACCTTTGCCTTTCTTTCTGTGAGGTCTTTTTTTAATTGTTGTCTGTGTTTCCTGTTTCAGAGTTTTCAAGAAGTCCAGCCCCAACTGTAAGGTGAGTCCAGGACACTCTCATCTGCAGGAAGCACTTTCTTAGGTCAGACTTTCATGCCAGTTATTAGTTATTACAAATGGATAATGTTGTAAAAACCCAACAACACTGTAATGTTCATAAAACCAAGTTAAAATAAATCCACTCCTCACTAAATGCTTCTCAGAAAGTTTCCCTTCTGCTGGGGGCTAACATTATTACATTAAATGAAATGAAACTGAATAAATCTAATATTTCATAACCTGATAATGGCAGAACTCGTGGCTTGGTCAGATGTTCAGTACAGTCACCAAAGAATGTACTCAAGTAAAAGTAAAAAAGTATTTGGTGAAAAAAAACTACTTTATTGTGTGGTACTGGTTAAGGTTGGGTGATGCGACTTAAAAAAAATTTTTTTTTCCTTTCTCGATTTACGCTTTTAATAGATTTTTTCTCATTGGCCGACACAAAAACCAGATTAAATGTTGGTTAATTGTTTTTAAATATGATGATTGCATAGTTGCATTTTTTTTAGCTATATATTCTAAATATCTGCACGGCAGCAGCAGTGTGCATTACTCTAACAGTGACATTAGCAAAGACATTAATGCCTTTTAGTCTTAGCCCTTTCTGCTTCTAAGACCAGGTCTATATAATATACACCATTATTTATAATATACAACAGTAAACATCACAGAGGCCTGGGAAACGACGCAAACTCCAGAGCATGTGGCTAATTAGCACATAAACAAAGATACATAATTTACTGCCGCTGCTGCGTCACACTGCGCTGTTTGTTTGTACCAGACTGCTGCCACATCTAAACACAGGCATTGCTAAGGTAAAGGGACTCCTCTCTCTGAGATTATTAGTGTTTTTAGTGTTTTTAGTGTTTTTAGCATTGGCAGAGTCTCCACAGTCAGTATTTCAGCTGCCCTGGGAGCTAGCAGCAGCATTAGCCACAACACAGGAAACAGTGCAGCGCATGGAGGAAGCTAACTTTGCTAAGTTCAATTTTATGATTTAGCTTTTTTTGACATTGTTCAAAATTAAAAATGCAAATTAATCAAATTAATTGGATTTATCGCCCAGCCCTACTACTGGTGTATGAATGTGTGATTGTGTTTGGATGCTCTGACAGTCTGCCCCAGGGCAGCTGTGGCACAGAAGTGTCTCACCACAATGCGACTGAGGGGAGGAGAGACTGAGTGTCTGTATAAGACTGATGTGTTCTTATTATTGAAGCGAGTCACTGAAACTCTAAGGTTCATGTTTCTGACAATACTGGCTCCACAACAAGTTTTTGTGTGAGGTGGACCTGGAGTTCAGGATGAACAGTGGAAGTCAGTGGTTGATGGATGATGTGCTGGTTTCAAACCTGGATAAATGTGGGGCCAGAGTCAAACCTGCGCCCAAGTTCTTTTATGGACCTCCTCCGCAGATACAGTATCTGTGTATGTGGCCCTCAGTGTCAAAGTTTGGACTCCCCTGCTCTAGGTTAACTCCTCTGCAGCAGTACGGTTACTGCGCCTCCTGCTGTAGTGGTCTTATAATAATCCTGTTTAAACTGTTTCTGTAGGAGACGCTGCTCTTCTGTCGCACTCAGGTCTGAATGTGTAAATGTTTGTGTGCAGGTGACCGTGTACCTGGGAAAGAGAGACTTTGTGGATCACCTGGACCACGTGGACCCAGTCGGTATGTCTCTGTCTCTGTCTTCAGTCTCTTAAGTTTTCCTGTGTCCTGTTCTCAGATGGAGTTAAGGTTTATACTGTTAAATATTCATTCAGATACAGACGGCGCATTGTGTCGTTTTCTGCGTTCATTCTGTCGTACGTTGGTCTGTTTTCCTCCTCCAGCGCTGCCATGTTTGTTTAAGGTTTGTTTACTGTTTGTTTGTAGTCACTCTTTTACTTCGTTCTTGGTAAAGTCTCTGACTGTATCCGATCACCCCCTACTGGTTATTTAACAGAACACACTGACAGAGAACAACTGTTGGAAATATAAATGCTGCGATGATAACAACGCTTGGAACAAACGGATCTGTTTACGTCTGAAATGATCCTTCAGCTGTTTACACTGTGTCTTTACAGATGGAGTGATCCTGGTGGACCCTGAATATCTCAAGGATCGCAAAGGTACAGTATCCTCCCTCTGTCTCCTCCTTCTCCGACCTGCGACCCCTCCTCCTTCTCAGACCTGCGACCCCTCCTCCTTCTCAGACCTGCGACCCCTCCTCCTTCTCAGACCTGTGTCTCCTCCTCCTTCTCAGACCTGCGACCCCTCCTCCTTCTCTGACCTGTGTCTCCTCCTCCTTCTCTGACCTGTGTCTCCTCCTCCTTCTCTGACCTGTGTCTCCTCTTCCTTCTCTGACCTGTGTCTCCTCCTCCTTCTCAGACCTGCGACCCCTCCTCCTTCTCCGACCTGTGTCTCCTCCTCCTTCTCAGACCTGCGACCCCTCCTCCTTCTCCGACCTGTGTCTCCTCCTCCTTCTCAGACCTGCGACCCCTCCTCCTTCTCTGACCTGCGACCCCTCCTCCTTCTCTGACCTGTGTCTCCTCCTCCTTCTCAGACCTGCGTCTCCTCCTCCTTCTCTGACCTGCGACCCCTCCTCCTTCTCTGACCTGTGTCTCCTCCTCCTTCTCTGACGTCTGTCTCCTCCTCCTTCTCTGACCTGTGTCTCCTCCTCCTTCTCTGACGTCTGTCTCCTCCTCCTTCTCTGACCTGCGACCCCTCCTCCTCCTCTGACCTGCAACCCCTCCTCCTTCTCTGACCTGTGTCTCCTCCTCCTTCTCTGACGTCTGTCTCCTCCTCCTTCTCTGACCTGTGTCTCCTCCTCCTTCTCTGACGTCTGTCTCCTCCTCCTTCTCAGACCTGCGTCTCCTCCTCCTTCTCAGACCTGCGACCCCTCCTCCTTCTCTGACCTGCGACCCCTCCTCCTTCTCTGACCTGCGACCCCTCCTCCTTCTCTGACCTGCGACCCCTCCTCCTTCTCTGACCTGCGACCCCTCCTCCTTCTCTGACCTGCGTCTCCTCCTCCTTCTCAGACCTGCGTCTCCTCCTCCTTCTCAGACCTGTGTCTCCTCACCTCCTAACTCCTTTCTGCCACAGTTTAATGATTGACCTCCTCCCTCTCTCCCCTCTCCTTCTCTGGGACAGTGTTTGTGACCCTGACCTGTGCGTTCCGTTACGGTCGTGAGGATCTGGACGTCCTGGGTCTGTCCTTCAGGAAAGACCTCTACATCTCCACCTTTCAGGTAAACACTCACCTGTAAACACACACCTGTAGACACACACACTCTCAGGTAAACACACACCTGTAGACACACACACTCTCAGGTAAACAAACACCTGTAGACACACACTCTCAGGTAAACAAACACCTGTAGACGCACACTCTCAGGTAAACAAACACCTGTAGACACGCACACTCTCAGGTAAACAAACACCTGTAGACACACACACTCTCAGGTAAACAAACACCTGTAGACACACACTCTCAGGTAAACAAACACCTGTAGACACACACCTGTAGACACACACACTCTCAGGTAAACACACACCTGTAGACACACACACTCTCAGGTAAACACACACCTGTAGACACACACACTCTCAGGTAAACACACACCTGTAGACACACACACTCAGGTAAACACACACCTGTAGACGCACACTCTCAGGTAAACAAACACCTGTAGACACACACTCTCAGGTAAACAAACACCTGTAGAGACACACTCTCAGGTAAACACACACCTGTAGACACACACACTCTCAGGTAAACACACACCTGTAGACACACACACTCTCAGGTAAACAAACACCTGTAGACACACACTCTCAGGTAAACAAACACCTGTAGACACACACACTCTCAGGTAAACACTCACCTGTAGACACACACACTCTCAGGTAAACAAACACCTGTAGACACACACACTCTCAGGTAAACAAACACCTGTAGACACACACCTGTAGACACACACACTCTCAGGTAAACACACACCTGTGGACGCACACTCTCAGGTAAACAAACACCTGTAGACACACACCTGTAGACACACACACTCTCAGGTAAACACACACCTGTAGACACACACCTGTAGACACACACACTCTCAGGTAAACACACACCTGTAGACACACACACTCTCAGGTAAACACACACCTGTAGACACACACACTCTCAGGTAAACACACACCTGTAGACACACACACTCTCAGGTAAACACACACCTGTAGACACACACACTCTCAGGTAAACACACACCTGTAGACACACACACTCTCAGGTAAACACACACCTGTAGACACACACTCTCAGGTAAACAAACACCTGTAGACGCACACTCTCAGGTAAACAAACACCTGTAGACACACATTCTCAACACCTGTGTAAGGGGGTGGGGCTTCATCTCCAGAGCCCACCTCCATGAGTGGTTTTAGCCAATCACAGTGACGCCTCGTATGACTCAGAGACGGACATCAAATGACAGAAAAACACTTAAGAGAAATGTTCAGCCATGTTGTCAGTCAGACCTAAGCCCCGCCCACTCGCCACAGCACTGCCACACCATTGGTCAAAGAGTCAGACCTAAGCCCCGCCCACTCGCTACAGTACTGCCACACCATTGGTCAAAGAGTCAGACCTAAGCCCCGCCCACTCGCTACAGTACTGCCACACCATTGGTCAAAGAGTCAGACCTAAGCCCAGGGTTGATTATGTCCCACAGACAGAGAGGAGCATAGTTGAATATAACATTTTCTTTCAATAAAAACACAAACATTACATCCATAAACACGTTTGTGGATTTATTTTAACAAATGCAAATTTCTCATTTCAATATTTCCAGTCATTTTTTTAATATGGTTTTTCATGTATATTGATATAAACTTCCTAGAAAACGATATGATTCAATACAAGGTGATGTGTATCGATGTAGTTGCATTGTTGGTAAAAACATGGATATAGTTTCTGTATCGTTACAGCCTTAGTTCTGTTTATTTTCTGTATAACTCGTGTGTTTTGTATTTGCAGGCGTTCCCTCCTGTCCCAGAGGAGAAGAAACCCAACAGTCGACTTCAGGAGAGACTGCTCAAGAAACTGGGCCAGCACGCTCACCCCTTCTACTTCACTGTGAGTACTACTACTACTACTACAGCACGCACACTCCTTCTTTGACACTGTGAGTGTGTGATGCACTACATTACCCACAATCCACCTCACCAAGAATCTAATAAGAAACTACAGTGGGCTCATCCATTCTATTTTACTGAGTGTAAGACTGGACTGCATTACCCAGAATCCCCCTCTCTTCTGTTTTAATGTTAATTCTCTTTTATTGAATATATTCTGTTGTGTTTTTGTGGAGCAGATCCCTCAGAACCTGCCATGTTCAGTCACTCTCCAGCCCGGACCTGAGGACACCGGGAAGGTAGGACATTGATCCAAACTACACACCTGAATAACAAACACACAGGTCTGACCCGAGGACACTGGGACCGTCCCACTCTACACATAATACTTATAATACTTTAATATGATCTGCAAATATTACACAGCACAGAAGACATCCTGAGCTGCAGAACCTGCTCCGTCTGTTTACACTGACTCCTCTCTCCTTCCCTCCTCTCCTCTCTCCTTCCCTCCTCTCCTCTCTCCTTCCCTCCTCTCCTCTCTCCTTCCCTCCTCTCCTCTCTCCTTCCCTCCTCTCCTCTCTCCTTCCCTCCTCTCCTCTCTCCTTCCCTCCTCTCCTCCCCTTCCCTCCTCTCCTCTCTCCTCTCCTCTCTCCTCTACTCTCTCCTTCCCTCCTCTCCTCTCTCCTTCCCTCCTCTCCTCTCTCCTCCCCTCCTCTCCTCTCTCCTCCCCTCCTCTCCTCTCTCCTTCCCTCCTCTCCTCTCCCCTCCTCTTCTCTCTCCTCCCCTCCTCTCTTCTCTCCTTCCCTCCTCTCCTCTCTCCTTCCCTCCTCTCCTCTCTCCTTCCCTCCTCTCCTCTCTCCTCCCCTCCTCTCCTCTCTCCTCCCCTCCTCTCCTCTCTCCTCCTCTCCTCTCTCCTCCTCTCCTCTCTCCTCCTCTCCTCTCTCCTCCCCTCCTCTCCTCTCTCCTCCCCTCCTCTCCTCTCTCCTCCCCTCCTCTCCTCTCTCCTCCTCTCCTCTCTCCTCCTCTCCTCTCTCCTCCTCTCCTCTCCTCTCTCCTCCCCTCCTCTCCTCTCTCCTCCCCTCCTCTCCTCTCTCCTCCCCTCCTCTCCTCTCTCCTCCTCTCCTCTCTCCTCCTCTCCTCTCTCCTCCTCTCCTCTCCTCTCTCCTTCCCTCCTCTCCTCTCTCCTTCCCTCCTCTCCTCTCTCCTTCCCTCCTCTCTCCTTCCCTCCTCTCCTCTCTCCTTCCCTCCTCTCCTCTCTCCTTCCCTCCTCTCCTCTCTCCTTCCCTCCTCTCCTCTCTCCTTCCCTCCTCTCCTCTCTCCTTCCTTCCTCTCCTCTCTCCTTCCCTCCTCTCCTCTCTCCTTCCCTCCTCTCCTCTCTCCTTCCCTCCTCTCCTCCCCTTCCCTCCTCTCCTCTCTCCTCTCCTCTCTCCTTCCCTCATCTCCTCTCTCCTTCCCTCCTCTCCTTCCCTCCTCTCCTCTCTCCTTCCCTCCTCTCCTCCCCTCCTCTCCTCTCTCCTTCCCTCCTCTCCTCTCTCCTTCCCTCCTCTCCTCTCTCCTTCCCTCCTCTCCTCTCTCCTTCCCTCCTCTCCTCTCTCCTTCCCTCCTCTCCTCTCTCCTCCCCTCCTCTCCTCTCTCCTTCCCTCCTCTCCTCTCTCCTTCCCTCCTCTCCTCCCCTCCTCTCCTCTCTCCTTCCCTCCTCTCCTCTCTCCTTCCCTCCTCTCCTCTCTCCTTCCCTCCTCTCCTCTCTCCTTCCCTCCTCTCCTTCCCTTCCCTCCTCTCCTCTCTCCTCCCCTCCTCTCCTCTCTCCTTCCCTCCTCTCCTCTCTCCTTCCCTCCTCTCCTCTCTCCTTCCCTCCTCTTCTCTCTCCTCTCTCCTTCCCTCCTCTCCTTCCTTCCCTCCTCTCCTCTCTCCTTCCCTCCTCTCCTCTCTCCTCCCCTCCTCTCCTCTCTCCTTCCCTCCTCTCTCCTTCCCTCCTCTCCTCTCTCCTCCCCTCCTCTCCTCTCTCCTTCCCTCCTCTCCTCTCTCCTTCCCTCCTCTCCTCTCTCCTTCCCTCCTCTCCTTCCCTCCTCTCCTTCCCTCCTCTCCTTCCCTCCTCTCCTCTCTCCTTCCCTCCTCTCCTCTCTCCTTCCCTCCTCTCCTCTCTCCTCCTCTCCTCTCTCCTTCCCTCCTCTCTCCTTCCCTCCTCTCCTCTCTCCTTCCCTCCTCTCCTCTCTCCTCCCTCCTCTCCTCTCTCCTCCCTCCTCTCCTCTCTCCTTCCCTCCTCTCCTCTCCCCTCCTCTTCTCTCTCCTCCCCTCCTCTCTTCTCTCCTTCCCTCCTCTCCTCTCTCCTTCCCTCCTCTCCTCTCTCCTCCCCTCCTCTCCTCTCTCCTCCTCTCCTCTCTCCTTCCCTCCTCTCTCCTTCCCTCCTCTCCTCTCTCCTTCCCTCCTCTCCTCTCTCCTCCCCTCCTCTCCTCTCTCCTCCCCTCCTCTCTCCTCCCCTCCTCTCCTCTCTCCTTCCCTCCTCTCCTCTCTCCTTCCCTCCTCTCCTCCCCTCCTCTCTTCTCTCCTTCCCTCCTCTCCTCTCTCCTTCCCTCCTCTCCTCTCTCCTCCCCTCCTCTCCTCTCTCCTCCTCTCCTCTCTCCTCCTCTCCTCTCCCCTCCTCTTCTCTCTCCTCCCCTCCTCTCTTCTCTCCTTCCCTCCTCTCCTCTCTCCTTCCCTCCTCTCCTCTCTCCTCCCCTCCTCTCCTCTCTCCTCCTCTCCTCTCTCCTCCCCTCCTCTCCTCCCCTCCTCTCCTCTCTCCTTCCCTCCTCTCCTCTCTCCTTCCCTCCTCTCCTCTCTCCTCCCCTCCTCTCCTCCCCTCCTCTCCTCCTCTCCTCTCTCCTCCTCTCCTCTCTCCTCCTCTCGTCTCTCCTCCTCTCCTCCCCTCCTCTCTTCTCTCCTTCCCTCCTCTCCTCTCTCCTCCTCTCCTCTCTCCTCCTCTCCTCTCCCCTCCTCTTCTCTCTCCTCCCCTCCTCTCTTCTCTCCTTCCCTCCTCTCCTCTCTCCTTCCCTCCTCTCCTCTCTCCTCCCCTCCTCTCCTCTCTCCTCCTCTCCTCTCTCCTCCCCTCCTCTCCTCCCCTCCTCTCCTCTCTCCTTCCCTCCTCTCCTCTCTCCTCCCCTCCTCTCCTCTCTCCTCCTCTCCTCTCTCCTCCTCTCCTCTCCCCTCCTCTTCTCTCTCCTCCCCTCCTCTCTTCTCTCCTTCCCTCCTCTCCTCTCTCCTTCCCTCCTCTCCTCTCTCCTCCCCTCCTCTCCTCTCTCCTCCTCTCCTCTCTCCTCCCCTCCTCTCCTCCCCTCCTCTCCTCTCTCCTTCCCTCCTCTCCTCTCTCCTTCCCTCCTCTCCTCTCTCCTCCCCTCCTCTCCTCCCCTCCTCTCCTCCTCTCCTCTCTCCTCCTCTCCTCTCTCCTCCTCTCGTCTCTCCTCCTCTCCTCCCCTCCTCTCTTCTCTCCTTCCCTCCTCTCCTCTCTCCTCCTCTCCTCTCTCCTCCTCTCCTCTCCCCTCCTCTTCTCTCTCCTCCCCTCCTCTCTTCTCTCCTTCCCTCCTCTCCTCTCTCCTTCCCTCCTCTCCTCTCTCCTCCCCTCCTCTCCTCTCTCCTCCTCTCCTCTCTCCTCCCCTCCTCTCCTCCCCTCCTCTCCTCTCTCCTTCCCTCCTCTCCTCTCTCCTTCCCTCCTCTCCTCTCTCCTCCCCTCCTCTCCTCCCCTCCTCTCCTCCTCTCCTCTCTCCTCCTCTCCTCTCTCCTCCTCTCGTCTCCTCTCCTCTCTCCTCCTCTCCTCTCTCCTCCCCTCCTCTCCTCCCCTCCTCTCCTCTCTCCTTCCCTCCTCTCCTCTCTCCTCCCCTCCTCTCTCCTCCCCTCCTCTCCTCTCTCCTTCCCTCCTCTCCTCTCCCCTCCTCTTCTCTCTCCTCCCCTCCTCTCTTCTCTCCTTCCCTCCTCTCCTCTCTCCTTCCCTCCTCTCCTCTCTCCTCCCTCCTCTCCTCTCTCCTCCTCTCCTCTCTCCTCCCCTCCTCTCCTCCCCTCCTCTCCTCTCTCCTCCCTCCTCTCCTCTCTCCTTCCCTCCTCTCCTCTCTCCTTCCCTCCTCTCCTCTCTCCTTCCCTCCTCTCCTCTCTCCTCCCCTCCTCTCCTCTCTCCTCCTCTCCTCTCTCCTCCCTCCTCTCCTCCCCTCCTCTCCTCTCTCCTTCCCTCCTCTCCTCTCTCCTTCCCTCCTCTCCTCTCTCCTCCCCTCCTCTCCTCCCTCCTCTCCTCCTCTCCTCTCTCCTCCTCTCCTCTCTCCTCCTCTCTCTCCTCTCCTCCTCTCCTCTCTCCTCCTCTCCTCTCTCCTCCCCTCCTCTCCTTCCCTCCTCTCCTCTCTCCTTCCCTCCTCTCCTCTCTCCTTCCCCTCCTCTCCTCTCTCCTCCCTCCTCTCCTCTCTCCTCCCCTCCTCTCCTCTCTCCTTCCCTCCTCTCCTCTCTCCTCTCCTCTCTCCTTCCCTCCTCTCCTCTCTCCTCCTCTCCTCTCTCCTTCCCTCCTCTCCTCTCTCTCCCTCCTCTCCTCTCTCCTCCCTCCTCTCCTCTCTCCTTCCCTCCTCTCCTCTCTCCTTCCCTCCTCTCCTCTCTCCTTCCCTCCTCTCCTCTCTCCTTCCCTCCTCTCCTCTCTCCTTCCCTCCTCTCCTCCTCTCCTTCCCTCCTCTCCTCCTCTCCTTCCCTCCTCTCCTCTCTCCTCCTCTCGTCTCCTCTCCTCAGGCATGTGGAGTGGACTTTGAGATCAGAGCGTTCTGTGCCAAGTCGATAGAAGAGAAGATCCACAAGAGGTCAGTGTTGAGCGCTCACATTAGAAAAGATGAAGGTGTCTGTGTGCGATGCTGCGATCTCTGACTGAGAACAGATCCTGAGGGGTTTTATTTAAAAGGAGACAGAGTCGGATAACACTGAAACTGAGAAGGATCAGAACCACATTTCTGCAGCTCCTGTCAAATTCCAGCTGTATTTTTAAAGTCCCTATATTGTGCTTTTATTGATCATTGAAACCCAGTCTCGGTGTCCTCTAGATCAGCAGCAGCGTTTAACCGCCTTTAAAAACATTATGTGACTAAATGAGAACGTGTTTATTAACAACTAAAGCCCAGTTCACACTGAATCTGTCGCGTGTCCCTGTACGACTCCTGCAAGAAATAGACACAATGCAAGTCAGTGCATGAGTTAACAGCGGTGGCGGTGCAGAACGTCTCTGTGTCCGTCAGAAATACGCTGTAGGAACCAAATCTCCTCGGGTGGCGCCGCTTAGGTGATGACGTTACGCGTTCTGATTGGACGAGACTTCGAGCGAAAGCCGTGATCGATCTTCGTCCCTCGCAAACCTGGAAATGTCAACCCCAGCCGATCTGACACCGAAGCTGAGCAGATTTAGCAGCTTTGATCAGACACAGATCGTTATAATTATTTAATAGAAAAATACATAGTCATAGCTATTTATCGCTCGTATAAATATTTATTAAAATAGAATATTTATATTCATGACTGGGAGATCGTCAATTAATGTTTTAGCTGCTGCTACAGTTGATGCTCTAACAAGCTTAAGTGCAATAAGGATTGGGGAAAAAAGAAGTACATTACTGTGCTTTTCTCTTTTTTTTTTTTTTTTTTTTTTAAATAGGGGCAAAACACATTAATGAACATATACAAGATATGTAAATATGTTATCAGATTGTAGCCCAAGGCTAATTTCCATCTGCTGTCCCTAGACAGGTTGATATAATCATAAAAACTAATACACACAGTAAAAACAATACACCTAGACAGACCATACAATAATACAAACAGAGTGACATAAAGAGATGGTCAGTCACAAGATCACAGACTCAGCCCAACTAAAGGGAGTTGGATTATTTCATCAAAACTGCACGCTGCCCTGTTTAGTTACGGTGCCAGTGTATAAGTATTGCACCCAGCCCATTGCTAAAATTATTATAGAACATTGCACAACCCTAAAAAGATAAAGTGCAAGGTGAAATTGCTAAATAACCCGGCTTATAAAGTGCTATTCTACAATGTACTGCATGTGCCCTCAAAGGTAATATTCATTAGTATATTGCATAGTGCCCATAAGTAAAGTATTAATAAATAATTGATTAATAGTATATTGCACATTGCCCATTGCACATTATAAACTATTGTCATTTTAATAAAGAGAGCGAGGTATCTTACAAAAAACATCAATACAATGTACAAGTGTGAATGGAGTGTATACAAATGTGTACAGCTGTTATTAAATAATAAATAATGAGCAAAATGCGTGAAATGCCCCCCAAAAACCCTTCGTAATAACCACAGGGCGCCACCCAACTAGATCTGGTCCCCACAGCGGATCAAGTCTATTTTTACCGGATGCCGGATCCGTCAGGTATAAAGCTGAACAGAGCAGAACCTTCCTTAAACTTTGTGTCTGATCCATTTTCCCCCAAAGTAAAAATATCTGTGAGGACTCAGTGGAAACAGAGCTGTGCACCGTTTTTTTGCATAAATGACTGAGAGCAGACTGGATGTAGAGGGCTTCTTGTTGATTGGTCAGTGCTTCCTGGAGTGGGCGGGGCTTCGTGGTGGAACCGAGCCTTCTGAGGCCTCAGAACTCGGCGCCAGAGAATACAGGATTACTCAAACACAACACAACTCCAGGTCTGTTTCTGATGAGGAACGACGTTAGAACACAGAGGAGAGAGACATTTGGAGAATATAGAGACTTTAAAATACAATAATGTCCCGTGAATGAGGACAAACATTAATATTCGCCCTCCAGATAGAAGCTAGCAACAGCTGAAACATTGCCTCAGACTTATTTTGGAAGTCATCCTGGAAAAAAGACTAGAAATGGGGAAATGGAAAAGGGAAGAGTTAAACGACATGCATGTGCTGCTGCAGAAATAACTGCTGCAGATATTATTTACACAACACTAATACTTCCTCAAAATGTAGTTTATGACGCCTTCGGACTTTCCACATCAGCAGAATTTACTGCCGCTGTTTTTTAGTGTTAGTAACTTGTGTTGTGTTTGCTGTCCGTAGGAATTCTGTCCGCCTAGTGATCCGTAAAGTGCAGTATGCTCCGGAGAAGCCCGGGCCACAGCCGATGGTGGAGACGACCCGCAGTTTCCTGATGTCCGACAGATCCCTGCACCTGGAGGCATCGCTGGACAAAGAGGTGCGACTACACTTCCCACAATGCACCTGAAACACAGGCTTACACTCCCCACAGTACCACTCTGGGAGCTCACACAGTAACAAGAAAAAACATCACTACAGTTCCCATAATGCACCAGTGAGAGGCTAACACTGACACTTTAGGTTCTGACTGAAACCAAACACAGGGCACATTTGGAGTTGTCAAGGCCTTAGAAGTAAATCTTATGGGCAGCCATTTAATTCTCTTCATCTTAGTTTTAAATTTAAAGGTTTTTTTTTTCAGTATTTGGTTATGTTTATACAGTGGCAGGCAAAAGTATGTACCTCGTTAGCATTTTTCATTTATTGTTGCCTTACAACCTGGAACTGAAATGGATCATTGAAAAGTTTCTGTCAGTCACTTTACATCTCATGACAACAACTATGAAGATGAAAAATATTTTTTATTGTGAAACAAATAAGAAATATGACAGGAAAAACAGAAAACTTGAGCGTACAAAAGTATTTCCCCCTCAGCTCAGTCGTCTGTAGAACCTCCTTCTGAAGAACTTTCAGCTCCAACTTTTCTAGGATCAGTGTTTATGAGCTTGGTTCATAAAATCTCTGGGATCTGTGCTCATTCTTCTTCTAAAAACATCTCCAGCTCCTTCAGGTCGGACGCAGCACAGTTTGAGTCATTTTCTTCTAAAATGTTCCTGTGTTTAGCTCCATCCTTCATTCCTTCAGTTCTGAGCAGTTTCCCAGTCCCTACCAAAGACAAATATCTCCCACAGCAGGCTTCACTTTAGAGAGGGGCCACAGTCAGGGGCCACAGTCAGGGGCCACAGTCAGGGGCCACAGTCAGGGGCCACAGTCAGGGGCCACAGTCAGGGGCCACAGTCAGGGGCCACAGTCAGGGGCCACAGTCAGGGGCCAGCCCAGCTCTGTGGGGAGTATGGTTCAGAGTGGTCCTGGGACAGATACAACAGTCTCTGCTGTGGAGCTCTGCAGATCTTTCAGGGTCACCTTTGGTCTTATTGTTGCCTCTCTGATGAATGCACTCCTGTCCCGCTTTGTGAGTGTTAGATGTTCCTCAGGTTTGGTGTGGTTCCTTATCTTTTCCATGTTGTAATGATGAATTAAATTGTGTTTTGTGGCATAATGACAGATGAACTGCAGTCAGGTCGACCTTATCTCACTATTTCTGTGACTTCTGAGGCTGAGGAACACTGGGTCTCATTTAGGGGCCGCTTTAAAAAGGGGGTGAATACTTTTGCACTGAAGTTTTCTGTCATATTTCTAATTTGCTTCACAATATAATTTTTTTTTGCATTTTCATAGTAGTTCCATATAAATATGCTTGTAAACGTTGACTTTTATCAAATTAAAGTGCAGTGAGACGTCACATTCATGTTCAGTTCTCTAGAAGCTTGTACTCTCAAAAATATTGTATATCTCTAAGTAATATATCACAACTAATAAGTTCAGTACATCTTATTTGTGAGTTGGAATTAGGCATTAAATTCTATCAAATGATTTTAAAACCTTGAATGTGTCTTTTAGGTTTATTGTTTCTATAAGCTGCACATATCATCACAGTTACTGAAGAAACTTTTCTGTGAAATGTAGGATTCATTTTAAGAATTTTTAAATGCAGAACGGTAAATTAGGCTTTAAAATAAAACCCTTGAGTGAATATGTAATTGGTATAAAAATCATTACAGTTTTTTTGCTGATGATCCTGACATTAAATTTCAGTCAAGTGGCATTCAAACGTCTTAAAAAGCTCTTAAATAACACAAACAAAACCTGGAGCTGCCCTGCAAACAGCGGCAGGTCTGAGGTCTGCAGGATCTGGGTCCAGACCAGGACTCGGCTCCTCCCTCGGCTCCTCCCTCAGCTCCTCCCTCCTCCTCCTGACTCCGGTGTCAGTGATGCAGATGTGTGTTGTGTGTTTTTCAGCTGTATTACCACGGAGAGCCGATCAGCGTCAACGTCCACGTCACCAACAACTCCACCAAGACGGTGAAGAGAGTCAAAATATCAGGTGAGCACAGAGCGGACCCACGCTCCAGAAACACAGGGGGCGCTAGTGTTCAGCAGTCTGAAAATAAAACACATGGCACATAAATCCTTCAGTAGATTAGTTTATGCCACTAAGCTGATGGCTTGTTACCATAATTATTGTTTCTGCACACAGGTTTTGTCTCGTTTGTATTTATTAGTGTATGTTGCTTCTGAATATATTTTGTAGTTATTATACCGTATTTTCCAGACTATAAGTGGATCCGGAGTATAAGTGGCACAAACCAAAAAATGCATAATGAAGAAGAAAAAAACGTATATAAGTTGCATTTTTTGGGGGGAAATTTATTTTACAAAATGCGACACCAAGAACAGACATTTCATGTTGAAAGGCAAGTTATAGTAATAATAGAATAGAGAACAACAGCTGAATAGGTGTGCGCTATGCTAACGTAACACATTGATGGTTATTCAGCTACATGAAGCATAAACAACGAACTGAATAGGTGTCTCGTATGTTAACGTAATATATTAACAGTTATTCACATAACTATAGCATAAAGAACATAATATAACAAGTTCACCAAACTCACCATCTCACTCCTAATCGCTAAATCCTTTAAATTCTTCATCCTCGGTGTCGCTTCTGAACAACTCCGCCAACTCCGGAGGTAGACGAAGCGCCGCTTCCTCCTCTGCGTGGCTGTCGTCAGACTCAGCATCAGGGTTAGGGTTAGCCCTCACAGCCCTCGCCCTCACTGCAGAACAGAACTGGGACAGCCCTTCGTCTGTGAACGCTCAGAATGAACGACCAGGGCTGAGGCTCAGGGCTCAGGGGCAGAGACGAGATCCAGCCTCAGTAAACTCGGACCTGTCGTGTACAGCACCACAGCTCCACCTAGTGACGAAAACAGGCAACATCAACCAGTCAGGTGGAATAAAATTAATTAGGATTTAAAATGTTCATCCTGTTACTGCAAACCAAAATACATTTATCTATTAATAACTCCACCAGACCTCAAGTACAAAACCTTAATACACTGAAATATTTATAAAACTGGTGACAAGAGTACGGGAGGTGGAAGTAAGAAATATTATTTGATCAAAGTACATTTGAATTAAATACTGATGAGTGTAAAATTAGTCAAATTGATAAAAATGAGTGTGATTTAAATATGAGTCATAAACTTCATGTGATTTAAGTTTGTTTTTTATTAAATCACAAGTATATTTAGTCACTGTGCTTTTATCAGATCCTGTCAACTTAATAAAGTCGCAGCTGTTTTGATTAAATGAGGTTGTGTGTGAGTTTTTGTTGCTCCAGTTAGATCCAGACAGTGTAGAGGAGACTTCTGCTCACAGCTGGAAGCAGCAGGCAGCAAATCACAGATTTAAATGTTCTACACTGCAATAAAAAACTCCCATCTAATCCTTCAGACGAGGGTTTTATCATTCATGTGTTTATTATTATTTTATAACATGGCTGAGCCTGGAGGCGGGACTGAAACCCTTCACCAGACCTGACGCTCTTTATTTCTGTAAAGCACAGAGAAAGTCCATTTGTTTATTTTTATAAGCAACTATTAGATGTAGGTTATCCTATAAATTTTTTTAAATTTTATTTTAGCTATTACAGATTTAGCAAATAATATTTGTTACTTCCACGCCCATACAAGGGCGCGTCAGCTCAGGTAAAACTCTGTATAAACCACAGCAGAACTCAGGTCCTGTGTTTCCACTGAGGAACAGTGCAGTTCTGCTGCCTGCTGGTGTTTTACCACCAGGGGGCGCTGCAGGCAGATCACAGACTGAAGCATGGCTCCTACAGTCATGGAAAACCTGGAAAAGTCCTGGAATTTTAAAATGCAATTTCCAGGACATTGTAATGTTTTGGAAATGTACAGTTTTAAAAAATTAGTGTATTAATTGTTTTCAACTGTTTTCTTTTTCCTTTAACAACTACTTTCCAGTTTTAATAAATACATTTGCACCAAAAGTGTGTTTCTAATGTGCCACGCTGGACATTTTCAATATTAATTATTAATGTGTAAGTCATTGATTGGGTCTTGGAAACGTAGTCACTTTTTGGAAAAGTCTTGGAAAATAGTTGGTAAACCTGTGTATGAACCGTGCTAAAGGCCCAGAGCTGAGCCCGGTCGGTAACGAGCTGCTGCCCAGAGCCCGGTCAGTAACGAGCTGCTGCCCAGAGCTGAGCCCGGTCGGTAACGAGCTGCTGCCCAGAGCCCGGTCAGTAACGAGCTGCTGCCCAGAGCCCGGTCAGTAACGAGCTGCTGCCCAGAGCCCGGTCAGTAACGAGCTGCTGCCCAGAGCCTGGTCAGTAACGAGCTGCTGCCCAGAGCCCGGTCAGTAACGAGCTGCTGCCCAGAGCCCGGTCAGTAACGAGCTGCTGCCCAGAGCCCGGTCAGTAACGAGCTGCTGCCCAGAGCTGAGCCCGGTTAGTAACGAGCTGCTGCCCAGAGCTGAGCCCGGTTAGTAACGAGCTGCTGCCCAGAGCTGAGCCTGGTCAGTAACGAGCTGCTGCCCAGAGCCCGGTCAGTAACGAGCTGCTGCCCAGAGCTGAGCCTGGTCAGTAACGAGCTGCTGCCCAGAGCCCGGTCAGTAACGAGCTGCTGCCCAGAGCTGAGCCTGGTCAGTAACGAGCTGCTGCCCAGAGCCCGGTCAGTAACGAGCTGCTGCCCAGAGCCCGGTCAGTAACGAGCTGCTGCCCAGAGCCCGGTCAGTAACGAGCTGCTGCCCAGAGCCCGGTCGGTAACGAGCTGCTGCCCAGAGCCCGGTCGGTAACGAGCTGCTGCCCAGAGCCCGGTCGGTAACGAGCTGCTGCCCAGAGCCCGGTCGGTAACGAGCTGCTGCCCAGAGCCCGGTCAGTAACGAGCTGCTGCCCAGAGCCCGGTCGGTAACGAGCTGCTGCCCAGAGCTGAGCCCGGTCAGTAACGAGCTGCTGCCCAGAGCCCGGTCGGTAACGAGCTGCTGCCCAGAGCCCGGTCGGTAACGAGCTGCTGCCCAGAGCCCGGTCAGTAACGAGCTGCTGCCCAGAGCCCGGTCAGTAACTAGCTGCTGCCCAGAGCCCGGTCAGTAACGAGCTGCTGCCCAGAGCCCGGTCAGTAACGAGCTGCTGCCCAGAGCTGAGCCTGGTCAGTAACGAGCTGCTGCCCAGAGCCCGGTCAGTAACGAGCTGCTGCCCAGAGCTGAGCCCGGTCAGTAACGAGCTGCTGCCCAGAGCCCGGTCAGTAACGAGCTGCTGCCCAGAGCCCGGTCAGTAACGAGCTGCTGCCCAGAGCCCGGTCAGTAACGAGCTGCTGCCCAGAGCCCGGTCAGTAACGAGCTGCTGCCCAGAGCTGAGCCTGGTCAGTAACGAGCTGCTGCCCAGAGCCCGGTCAGTAACGAGCTGCTGCCCAGAGCCCGGTCAGTAACGAGCTGCTGCCCAGAGCCCGGTCAGTAACGAGCTGCTGCCCAGAGCCCGGTCAGTAACGAGCTGCTGCCCAGAGCCCGGTCAGTAACGAGCTGCTGCCCAGAGCCCGGTCAGTAACGAGCTGCTGCCCAGAGCTGAGCCCGGTTAGTAACGAGCTGCTGCCCAGAGCTGAGCCCGGTCAGTAACGAGCTGCTGCCCAGAGCCCGGTCAGTAACGAGCTGCTGCCCAGAGCCCGGTCAGTAACGAGCTGCTGCCCAGAGCCCGGTCAGTAACGAGCTGCTGCCCAGAGCTGAGCCCGGTCAGTAACGAGCTGCTGTGTTTTTCCTGTTTCAGTAGAAAGTAATGGTCTGAAGTGTAACTGTGAGCTGTGTGTGTGTTTGCAGTGCGGCAGTACGCAGACATCTGCCTCTTCAGTACTGCGCAGTACAAGTGTCCTGTGGCACAGCTCGAGGCAGAGTGAGTATCCTCTCTACATACTACTGCAGTACTGAGTATTCACTCTACATACTACTGCAGTACTGAGTATCCTCTCTACATACTACTGCAGTACTGAGTATCCTCTCTACATACTACTGCAGTACTGAGTATCCTCTCTACATACTACTGCAGTACTGAGTATTCACTCTACATACTACTGCAGTACTGAGTATTCACTCTACATACTACTGCAGTACTGAGTATCCTCTCTACATACTACTGCAGTACTGAGTATTCACTCTGCATACTCTGTATACTACTGCAGTACTGCAGTACTCAGTATTCTCCTGTAAACAGAAGGATCACAGGTTGTCACCTGTGGTAAAACGGGGCTGTGACCAGGTGTGTGTCCCTCTCTGATGATGTCATGTGTCTGTCTCCATAGCGACCAGGTGTCGTCCAGCTCCACCTTCTGTAAAGTGTACACTCTGACCCCCACACTGGACAAGAACCGAGAGAAGAGAGGCCTGGCTCTGGACGGCAAACTGAAGCACGAAGACACCAACCTGGCCTCGTCCACCATGTGAGACAATACTACTGCAGTACTACAGTACTACTGCAGTACTACAATACTACTGCAGTACTACTACTGCAGTACTACTACAGTACTGCCACAGTGCTATCATATCACTACCACGACATCGCACCAACACACAAGAGAGGCTGAAGCAGGAAGGTTGACTCCCATTCTCGGTCTAAACCAGGTCTAAACCAGGTCTAAACCAGGTCTAAACCAGGTCTAAACCAGGTCTAAACCAGGACTAAACCAGGACTAAACCAGGTCTAAACCAGGACTAAACCAGGACTAAACCAGGTCTAAACCAGGTCTAAACCAGGTACTAAACCAGGACTAAACCAGGACTAAACCAGGACTAAACCAGGACTAAACCAGGTCTAAACCAGGACTAAACCAGGACTAAACCAGGACTAAACCAGGACTAAACCAGGTCTAAACCAGGACTAAACCAGGACTAAACCAGGTCTAAACCAGGACTAAACCAGGACTAAACCAGGACTAAACCAGGTCTAAACCAGGTCTAAACCAGGTCTAAACCAGGACTAAACCAGGACTAAACCAGGTCTAAACCAGGACTAAACCAGGACTAAACCAGGACTAAACCAGGACTAAACCAGGTCTAAACCAGGACTAAACCAGGACTAAACCAGGTCTAAACCAGGTCTAAACCAGGTCTAAACCAGGACTAAACCAGGACTAAACCAGGTCTAAACCAGGACTAAACCAGGTCTAAACCAGGTCTAAACCAGGACTAAACCAGGACTAAACCAGGACTAAACCAGGTCTAAACCAGGTCTAAACCAGGACTAAACCAGGACTAAACCAGGACTAAACCAGGTCTAAACCAGGTCTAAACCAGGACTAAACCAGGACTAAACCAGGACTAAACCAGGACTAAACCAGGACTAAACCAGGTCTAAACCAGGTCTAAACCAGGACTAAACCAGGACTAAACCAGGTCTAAACCAGGTCTAAACCAGGACTAAACCAGGACTAAACCAGGTCTAAACCAGGTCTAAACCAGGACTAAACCAGGACTAAACCAGGACTAAACCAGGTCTAAACCAGGTCTAAACCAGGTCTAAACCAGGACTAAACCAGGACTAAACCAGGACTAAACCAGGACTAAACCAGGACTAAACCAGGTCTAAACCAGGTCTAAACCAGGTCTAAACCAGGACTAAACCAGGACTAAACCAGGACTAAACCAGGACTAAACCAGGTCTAAACCAGGTCTAAACCAGGACTAAACCAGGACTAAACCAGGACTAAACCAGGTCTAAACCAGGTCTAAACCAGGTCTAAACCAGGACTAAACCAGGACTAAACCAGGACTAAACCAGGTCTAAACCAGGTCTAAACCAGGACTAAACCAGGACTAAACCAGGACTAAACCAGGACTAAACCAGGACTAAACCAGGTCTAAACCAGGTCTAAACCAGGTCTAAACCAGGACTAAACCAGGACTAAACCAGGACTAAACCAGGACTAAACCAGGTCTAAACCAGGACTAAACCAGGACTAAACCAGGACTAAACCAGGACTAAACCAGGTCTAAACCAGGTCTAAACCAGGTCTAAACCAGGACTAAACCAGGACTAAACCAGGACTAAACCAGGACTAAACCAGGTCTAAACCAGGACTAAACCAGGACTAAACCAGGTCTAAACCAGGACTAAACCAGGACTAAACCAGGACTAAACCAGGTCTAAACCAGGTCTAAACCAGGTCTAAACCAGGTCTAAACCAGGTCTAAACCAGGTCTAAACCAGGTCTAAACCAGGTCTAAACCAGGTCTAAGCTCTTGCTCTCTGTGCTCCTCAGAGTGAAGGATGTGACTAATAAGGAGGTGCTGGGGATCCTGGTGTCCTACAGAGTGAAGGTGAAGCTGGTGGTGTCCCGCGGAGGGTGAGTGTCCCTGTTCTCGTCCTGTCCTCGTCCTGTCCTCGTCCTGTTCTCGTCCTGTCCTCGTCCTGTTCTCGTCCTGTCCTGTTCTCGTCCTGTCCTCGTCCTGTCCTCGTCCTGTCCTGTTCTCGTCCTGTCCTGTTCTCGTCCTGTCCTGTTCTCGTCCTGTCCTGTCCTCGTCCTGTCCTGTCCTCGTCCTGTTCTCGTCCTCGTCCTGTTCTCGTCCTGTCCTGTTCTCGTCCTGTCCTGTTCTCGTCCTGTCCTGTTCTCGTCCTGTCCTGTTCTCGTCCTGTCCTGTTCTCGTCCTGTCCTGTTCTCGTCCTGTCCTGTTCTCGTCCTGTCCTGTTCTCGTCCTGTCCTGTCCTCGTCCTGTCCTCGTCCTGTCCTCGTCCTGTCCTCGTCCTGTCCTCGTCCTGTCCTGTCCCGTCCCGTGTCTGATGCGGTTGTGTTTTTACAGTGATGTGTCGGTGGAGCTGCCGTTCATCCTGATGCACCCCAAACCTGCGGAGCCGCCCGCGTCCCGCCCTCAGTCCGGTACGGAGCCCAGAGTCTTCATGTTGTCCCAGTGGACTCCTGTGTTTTTGTCTAACCCTGTGCTTGTCCCGTGTCCCACAGCGGTGCCGGAGATGGACCCTCCCATCGACACCAACTTGATAGAGTTCGACACAAAGTGAGTTGAAGTTGGATTTGTTTCTGTTTTAAACCCCTCCTTCACCTCAGACTGAAGCTTAAACCCAGAGCCGGAGCCAAACTTTCTGAGGCCCAAAGCCAAATCCAGCTCTGGGGCCCTCCCTCAGCTCGGTCTGAGTCAGTGAGATCCATACTTTCATTTAAATTAATGAATAACCTTGAAATGAATGGTTTTATTTTGTAAACATTTCATTGATTGATCACATCAGTGTAGGCTTCAGTTTTCTATAAGAATATTTATTTTAACCACTGTTTTACAAAACAGAGCTGTTTTCCTTCAGGAGTGTTTCTCAGATGAACTGGCTTCAGATAAACTGAACCTGCAGTCTGTCACTCCCTTTAGGGCCCTGACCCACACTTTGAGAACCACTGTGCCAAACTAACATTTGCACCTAACAGATTGTTGTTGTCCCAGGACCAGTTAAATACAGTTTGATGGTGAGGGGCTTCACACAGCACTCACAGATCTGGAGTTACATTTAGTAACTGTTCCACACAGCTCCCTCTGAAGGAGACAACTGTCCAGGTCTCTGTCCTCTGCAGTAGATCTACAGCAGAGGACACGTGTCCGGCTGTCCTCTGCAGTAGATCTACAGCAGAGGACACGTGTCCGGCTGTCCTCTGCTGTAGATCTACAGCAGAGGACACGTGTCCCGCTTTCCTCTGCTGTAGATCTACAGCAGAGGACACGTGTCTGGCTGTCCTCTGCAGTAGATCTACAGCAGAGGACACGTGTCCCGCTGTCCTCTGCAGTAGATCTACAGCAGAGGACACGTGTCCCGCTGTCCTCTGCAGTAGATCTACAGCAGAGGACACGTGTCCCGCTTTCCTCTGCTGTAGATCTACAGCAGAGGACACGTGTCTGGCTGTCCTCTGCAGTAGATCTACAGCAGAGGACACGTGTCCCGCTGTCCTCTGCAGTAGATCTACAGCAGAGGACACGTGTCCCGCTGTCCTCTGCAGTAGATCTACAGCAGAGGACACATGTCCCGCTGCGGGGCCCTGTATAACTTATGTAGTCTGTCATAGGAAGGTCCGGCTCTGCATAAACACACCTCATGTTAGAGAAAAGTCAGATTTGCTGTAATGGGACTGGTCCTGCTCTGTCTGACCCTCCTCTGTCTCTGTCTCTCTGTCTCTGTCTCTCTGTCTCTGTCTCTCTGTCTCTGTCTCTCTGTCTCTCTGTCTCTCTGTCTCTCTGTGTCTCTGTCTCTCTGTCTGTCTCTCTGTCTCTCTGTCTCTCTGTCTCTGTCTCTCTGTCTCTGTCTCTGTCTCTCTGTCTCTCTGTCTCTGTCTCTCTGTCTCTCTGTCTCTCTGTCTCTGTCTCTCTGTCTCTGTGTCTCTGTCTCTCTGTCTCTGTCTCTCTGTCTCTCTGTCTCTGTCTCTGTCTCTGTCTCTCTGTCTCTGTCTCTCTGTCTCTCTGTCTCTCTGTCTCTGTGTCTCTGTCTCTCTGTCTCTCTGTCTCTGTGTCTCTGTCTCTCTGTCTCTCTGTCTCTGTCTCTGTCTCTCTGTCTCTCTGTCTCTGTCTCTCTGTGTCTCTGACTCTGTCTCTGTCTCTGTGTCTCTGACTCTGACTCTGTCTCTGTGTCTCTGACTCTGACTCTGTCTCTGTGTCTCTGACTCTGTCTCTGTGTCTCTGACTCTGTCTCTGTGTCTCTGACTCTCTCTCTGTGTCTCTGTCTCTCTCTCTCTGTCTCTGTCTCTGTCTCTGCAGCAGCATTTCACAGGACGACGACTTTGTGTTCGAGGACTTCGCTCGACTCCGGCTCAAAGGCGTCGTGGACGACAAGGACGAGGACTGCTAAGGCCCCGGACCCTCAGAGAAACTCACCGTCACACACACACACTCACACTCACACTCACACACATGCACACTCACACACATGCACACTCACACACATGCACACTCACACACATGCACACTCACACACATGCACACTCACACACATGCACACTCACACACATGCACACTCACACACATGCACACTCACACACATGCACACTCACACACATGCACACTCACACAGACACACATACAGACACTCCCACAGGTGTAGAGTTGTACAGACACCACTGACACATTCCCCTGAGCTAACGGAGGAATAACAGAGGAAAACTTAGAAAGATTCACCTCAGAGCTCTCTGCTAAACTCACCACATCTGAGAACTAAACCAGGCCTAAACCAGGCCTAAACCAGGCCTAAACCAGGCCTAAACCAGGTTTAAACCAGGCCTAAACCAGGCCTAAACCAGGCCTAAACCAGGCCTAAACCAGGCCTAAACCAGGCCTAAACCAGGCCTAAACCAGGCCTAAGCCAGGCCTAAGCCAGGCCTAAACCAGGCCTAAACCAGGCCTAAACCAGGTTTAAACCAGGCCTAAACCAGGCCTAAACCAGGTTTAAACCAGGCCTAAACCAGGTTTAAACCAGGCCTAAACCAGGCCTAAACCAGGTTTAAACCAGGCCTAAACCAGGTTTAAACCAGGCCTAAACCAGGCCTAAACCAGGCCTAAACCAGGCCTAAACCAGGCCTAAACCAGGCCTAAACCAGGACTAAACCAGGCCTAAACTACTTAATGTACTGTCCCTGTGTCTCTGGACTGTCCCGCCTCAGGCCCATGCAGCTGGGACAGGCTCCTAACAGAAGAGAGAAGCTTCTGCTCTGAATTTAGTTGTTTCTCGCCCATAAACCATGATTCCAGCTCTGGACGTCCAGTCGCTCCTGGGTTTTCAGCTCTCGTGCGTTTAGCGGCGAGCTCTGAGGCTGAGTTTCGGAGGAAGCGTGTGAATGTGGAGCCTTGTAAAAAACAGAATATATATATTTGAAAACGTAGATTAAACCATTCTGTGTTTGATTCTTCTTTGTGTCTCATGAAAAGCTCGGTTCACCAGCGAAAAGTCCGACGTTCCGACAAACATCCGGGCGACGAGCAGCGCACGCAGACGTTTACTCTCACAAAACAAACTGAGCGTCACGAGACGGAGTCAGGAAACCAGCGGCGACTTTCAGAGTCAGAAGGCTTTGGGGAATTTTCTCAGGATTAAACCTCAACTTTTCGTTTGTGTCATGTTGAAAATTACAAATATTCAACAGCATTTTTCCTAAATTTCTCAAAAATAAAAAGAATGTAAATGTTAACTAGGAAACATGCAAACTAAATAAAAAGAATTAGATTTTAACACTTTTTGGTTAGAAATTCAAACAATAGAGCCAGATTAAGTTTTTAATTGATTCCTAATTACACAGCTTAACAAAAGGGAAAATTTGATCAAATATGTTGTGAAATTTTGAGAATTTTGGTTAAATATTGCTGAAATTTAAAAAAAAAATGCTTAGTTAAAAATGACACAAACAAAAAATATTCCAGTTTTTCTGTTTTTGTGTTAAAATGTTTAAATATTTGGAAACATGCAGAAAAATGTTTTATTTTCGAGTTTTTTTTTTTCTTCTCACTATTATTTTGAAAAATCTGAAATGCAAATACAAACATGATTTTGTGAGAGTGAACGTTTTGCTGCAATCGCCGCCAACTCCACAGACTTTTAGTAAAAAGTGACTTTTTTTCTAATTTTTTTTCTGAGATCGGTGTAAAAAATTCTGCTGTGAAGAAAACGCTGCTGACGTTTGGTTCGGCGTAAAAAATAAAATCTCCACACCGCACACATCGTTAAAATCTGTGCCTTTTTTTCAAAATAAAACTGTTGCCAATTTAAAGCAAACCCAAAGCCAGAATGTTTCAGTGCCCAAATGCTTTTATTTTGAAGGGAACAGTGTTGATTTAAAGCCTCAGTCTCAACAGTCTTTATTTTGAAAGACTTTGTGAGTGTTGTTTTAATTGGAACGTTTTGTTGTCATTTAACAGTGGCCTATGAAGTTTTAACATTTAGACAAAGTTCCTGTTTAATTGTCAATAAAATTCACTTAAAATTTAAAACTATAGCCACGTAAATGTTAAATTCTTTAATTAAAATACACATTTTTGCATTTTAGTTTTTGCATTGAAAGAAAATTAGCTTTATCTTGCCTTGCTGGAAAAAAATCTCTTTAAAAAATGTTAAGTTAACGAGAAAAGTTAAATTATTTGGCCAAATATTAGTTCCAGTTCCATTTGCCTTTTGAATTTTTTTTTATTTTCGCTTTATCAAAAATAAAGTGCAATGGAAATTTGTTTAGGTCTGATTTTCAAAAAGCCAAATTCCTGCTGTCTTTTACGCACCAATGTTTTATCCTAACTATATTTTCCAAACTTTTTATTTTTTTTTTTCACGTTTATTTTAAGTTTAATGGAATTTGTCCTCGTAAAATATTTCTCAAAAAAATCAAACTATCAAAAAATGTTATGTTAAAAATGCCTCTACTTTACTTTAAACGCCAAATTAAGCTAAAGCTATTTTCACTAACACACTTTAAAATACCAAACTAAAAAAATACAAATGTAGGAAATTTAAATCTATACAAAAAGTTTCTGTTCTAAACTTATAATAAAAAATATCTTTGTACAATTCCTACTATTTACATTTAAGGTTAAAAATGAAAACTGTTATTAATAATCCTTATATATGGCTTTTATTTTGTAATCTTTCCTTGCATTAACGCCAAACTATTCCCACTTAAACCTAATTATTCTCATTTATTTTCTTTAAAATTTCCCCCCAAAAATCCTTAAAATTCACTCAGTGTCTTTTTATTTAACTCGGTGCCAAAAACGTTCGAACCAAACGCAGCAGGATTCGTTTTAATGAAGGAATTTAATCATTTCATTAAAAACTCACTGTGTTTCAGCAGAGTTTAGGCCGTTATTAAACATTTACCAAACAGCGGGAAATGGATCTGGCTTTGGAGATTGGAAAATAAAATTCCAATTTATATATGCGACAAATTTCTGGCCCCATTTTTTTATTTTTATTTTTTTTTACTGTATTTTGTTTAAATTAAATTACAATCAAATAGTATTTACACAAAATTGCTCAAAATTGATTAGTTTGCCAAACTCAGGGGAAAAAAAACCTTTAATCTTAGAATTTGTAAAAATATTTCACTTTGGTTTAATTTTTGTCATGGGTGGTTTTGAAAATTTGAGGAATGTATTGATTTTGTTTTGTTTTTGCCTTCAGAATATAACCGGCACATCTCTTAAATTTTGGTCTAATTCTTAAAAAATCTGACCAAAGGAAATGTATTTGCCACATAAAAATAAGCTTTTTTTTTTATTATTTACAACATTTTATTTGATTGTACTGTAAAAAAAAACTGTAGCTCCGTTTCCCGCCACTCACAAAATGGCCGCCTAAGCTCTGCTCTGATTGGTCGGTTTCACACGAGAAAATAAAGAATGTCGTTCATTTTTTTCAGACAAAAGTTGGTGTGTTTTTTAAGCCACTATGTGATGTTTTTTATGAACTGCCTCCGCCTCCTCTGCGGCCACAGCGACGTTTCTTTACGTAAAAACTAAACCACTTTTATCGCTTACGTAAAGATAAAACAGTTTTTCTCTAAGACTAAATACTTTTTTTGGTTTATGTAAAGACTGAAGCGTTTTTCCCGTAAAGTGCGCGGCCGTGTTCGCAGAGGCGGCGGTCTTCAGCATGTTTTAATTCGCTGTGCTGTGAATTTCGAGCCGTGACGTCCTGAGTTTTGTCGTGATTCAAATTCGTGTGAAAATATTGGACGAGACGTGGCTCCACACCGAATCTTATTATCCTCAGCTTCTTATGGTGACTATTGATATATTATTATTATTATTATTATTATTATTATTATTATTATTATTATTATTATATTACTGTTGTCATTGCACCACAATTCTCTCATAATCAGATTGTTTTGACATGTATTTTTTATTTTGAGATTTTTATTTTAGTTTTCTTTTTCTTATTAAAGTGAAATGAATTAATCTGGTGTCAAGTTTTTTTTTAAATCTGTAAATATTGTAGTAAAGCCAGAATTTTGTGGGATAAATGCTTGGTGGAGGAGAATAAATGGTTTAAAAATAATCTGACTTATTTTAGATTTAGTTTGACATTTTATCTTTCATTTGGACCACCCAGCCACAAGGGGGCACACTCCAGACGAGAGACGCTGAGGAATTCTTTCATTTTAATGTGGTTTTTATAAAAAAATGTTTCCTGCCACAGTCCCAGGTTTAAACGAGTTCATGGATCAATCCACACAGATTTATTCATTAGTTTGGTCATAAATAAAGTGCTTTAATACTTTGTTGAAAATCCTATTTTATTTATGGTAATATTCATTTGACATTTTATTCCCTGTCCAGTTCCCATCGTTGCCAGCAGAGGCCGACAAAGTCACAGTAACGGCTCCAACAGAAGGTTTTCCACAGATGCATGAGTTTAAGTTATAAAATTAAATTTATATTTGGGTGAGAATACCTCAGATTACAGCAGAGTCTGCACTTTAAAACCATATTAATGATATATTTTATTTACTTAATACTCATGGACCTAATCTGCTCTGGCAATGTTTTTGTTGTGGCAAAAAAGGAAAAGAAAGTTCAGTTTTGCCCCAATATTCCTGAGTATTTCAGCAGCGGTGAACTGATCATATTCAATATTTGAGGTAAACACCTAAAGGCTGCACTGTGGAGGGCGTATCGGCCAATTTGAATTTCTTTACACCAGGGCTGAAAGTAAGCCGGTACGGCCCGGTACTACGTACCGGCATAAGATTTAGAGGGGGTAGCAGTACCGGGTAGAATGAGATCAGCTGTCCAGCCGGTCTTTGCAGCTTTCACACACATTAGAAAGCAGCCGCGGACCGCGGACGCTTTTAAGAGGAAAAAAAAATCTGATGCTAAAGCATGTGAAGCAGGCAGTGCTTTATCTCATATCTGTGTCTGTGTGGTTTTTAGTGGCTTATGATCGCTCCGTGATGTGATTTAATGCACAGAATGTCCCTCTCCTCTCATCATTCACTGATTGTCTCGCTTCCTTAAACAAACGCATTGAGCATGGCGTCTTAAGCCCAAACCACACCTGGAGCGCCGCCTAAAATTACACCAAACACTTAAGAAGGTTTTAATCAGTGGTCCTCAACCCGGCGATCGTAAAAGCAGTGCTGGTAGATCGCGGAGCCATGTCTTTCCAAATAAAGTCATTTGCCTATGGCATTTGAACGCCCCGCAGATGGATCAGATCTGAGATTCTTTCTAACACACGAGACACCGCGGAAGCGCGAGGAAACCACACGAGCTACGAACTAAACCCAATACAAGCAACTTAATAACAATCAGAGTTCTGGCCGCTCACTTCAGTTCTGTTGTGGAGGCTGACGCACACACAGACACACACACACACACGCACACACACACACGCACACAGACACACACACACACACACACGCACACAGACACACACACACGCACACAGACACACACACACGCACACACACACACGCTCACACATACACGCACACAGACACACACACACGCACACAGACACACACACACACACACACACACACACACACACACACTCACACACAGGAGGAGAGGCAGTGGTATCAGGGAGGAGACAGGTGAGGAAGGTGTCAGAGCCTGATGTCACCTGTTTGCTTTGTTTTTGTTACTGCAGAAGTACGGGGGCCATGTGTGCGCCTCATAGAAAACAGTAGGGGCATATTTTTTGACGTGCGTCCGGTGTGTGTTGGCCTTTATTGGGTGCGTTTGATTTGTTTTCAAACCCTGTTAAACCCTGTATAAGCCATGTCTATATTTTTCATTTATAGTCAAGATTCATTCTTAACCTCGTATATCTGCTTTTTCTGCTATTATATATATATATATATATATATATATATATATATATATATATATATATGAAACATCCAAGATCCTTGACTACATCAGGAAGATGGCCTCAACAGATGAAGTTCTCAGTGAATGTCTCAGGCAGTGGAAAACAGAGGACGAGGTGCTGGAGGAACCATCATGGGAGGAAAGGCCCCTACATGGGATGTACCATCGACAGATAACTGAAGTGGCTGACATCGAGAAATCCTACCAATGGCTAGAAAGGGCTGGACTGAAGGACAGCACAGAGGCACTGATCATGGCTGCACAGGAGCAGGCCTTGAGCACCAGAGCAATAGAGGCCAAGATCTACCATACAAGACAAGACCCCAGGTGCAGACTGTGCAAAGAGGCCCCTGAGACAATCCAACACATAACTGCAGGCTGTAAGATGCTGGCAGGGAAAGCATACATGGAGCGTCATAACCAAGTGGCTGCTATAGTGTACAGGAACATCTGTGCAGAGTACAGTCTGGAAGTCCCGAGGTCAAGATGGGAAACACCTCCAAAGGTGATAGAGAATGACCGAGCTAAGATCCTGTGGGACTTCCAGATCCAGACAGACAAAATGGTAGTGGTGAACCAACCGGACATTGTGGTGATGGACAAACAGCAGAGGAAAGCCGTTGTGGTTGACATCGCAATACCAAGCGATTGTAACATCAGGAAAAAGGAACACGAGAAACTGGAGAAGTACCAAGGCCTCAAAGAAGAACTTGAGAAGGCCTGGAAAGTGAAGGCAACAGTGGTGCCCGTGGTCATCGGAGCACTCGGGGCAGTAACCCCCAAACTGGAAGAGTGGCTACAGCAGATCCCAGGAAAAACATCAGACATCTCAGTCCAGAAGAGCGCAGTCCTAGGAACAGCAAAGATACTGCGCAGAACCCTCAAGCTCCCAGGCCTCTGGTAGAGGACCCGAGCTTGGATGGATGAAACCGCCCGCGGAGGGCGAGAGGACAATTTTTTTTTTTTTTTTATATATATATATATATATATATATATGTAGGCATAATTTGTTATAGTACCAGCATAAGCAAAAATCTACTTTCACCCCTGCTTTACACTACATTTTAAGTTTAATATGAGTAAAAATAGGTCAATTATTCTTGTGATTTATTTGATATGAAATACCTTTTTTATGTTAGAAATTGCATCTTTTATTTTTATATATTTGTTTTGTTGCATAGAATCATTCTGGGTGTGTTGGGTGGAGCCTTGGGGTGGAGCCTAGTGCTTATAACCAGCAGGTGGGGTAGACCTTTGTTCTTTTGTGGAGGTGTGGAAGCTCGCCAGGGCCTGAGGCCTAACAGTTTTTGACTGTGTTTCTTCTTCTGTTGTGGATTACGTTTGTGTAGTGATGGGCAGATGAAGCTTCATGAAGCACTGAAGCCTTTCATCCAATTGGTTCACTCCAGCGCAAAGCTTCTTGAAGCTTCATTTGCTCTGGTAGGACATCTACTGGACGCAAAAATATCAGTTGGCATGAATTTGAAGTGTGTGGCATTTTACAGAAAGCCTGTGAATAAAACTGTCTGCAAAATAAAGAAGTATACAAAACATGTATATTGTAGTGATGGCAGTATACTGTGTGTGTGTGTGTGTGTGTGTGTGTGAGTGAGTGAGTGTGTGTGGTATACACCGGCAGTATGGAAAATGATTATTTGGAAATGATGGAAATGATCATTTACAGTGAGGTGAGGGTGGTTGGGGTTGGGGTAATGTTGAGGTATGGTCAGTGTTGTATGTGATTTTAACATGATCAAATATATAATGAAATATAATGAAATATAATAAAATATAATGAAATGTATCTAATCATGTGACCAGGATCTGACCCAGAACTCAAGACGCCACAACAAGTGCAAGGGAACAATCTGTGCGGGCGATGCGGCCTTCAGGGGAGAGCAGAAACGATAACAACCCCTCCTTTACAACTCGCACTGCTTTGCCTGAGAACTGGTTCAGATCCTGGACTATGCCCATATCTGGAGTGGGTGGTATGAAGTTGAGCCTGGGTATATATTCAGTGTGATAGGGACGGTCGTTGTTGGATGCCCAGCGTAAGCCCTGAGTAAGACGTAGGCGGTAGGGACAGATCCAACCCAGAGCTCTGTAATTTGGCTTATGCGAATAAAAAAGACAAAAGATAAAAGAAACTGATTGGAGTCTTTATTGATTAGAAAAAGAAAACGTCATTATGGTGACCCTGACGTGATGAGGTCAACAAGAAAACAGGGTTAGAGCCCTGGAGGCCTGAAGTCACCTCAACCGCCGGCGTAAAAAGAGTACTCAGAACAGCCTGAAGCCTGTTCTATTCGACACCAAAAGTAGCCTGAAGTCTACATCGCGGCCAGAAGTTCGCACAATCGGATCACTAAAAGATGCGGCCGAGGACAGCCTGAAGTCTGTTCTATTGGACAATAAAAGTAGCCTGAAGTCTACACCGCGGCCAGAAGTTCGCACAATTGGACTGTTAAAGTTACGGCCGGAAGTTTGAAAAGATGGAATATGAATACCGTGGCCAGAAGTTCACGAGGAAAGAATAGAGAGTAGCCAGAAGCCTACTCCGAACAGCCTGAAGCCTGTTCTATTGGACACTAAAAGTAGCCTGAAGCCTACACCGCGGCCAGAAGTTCGCATAATTGACTGCTAATATTGTGGCCAGAAGTCCACACCAGTTTAGACGCTAAAAGTAGCCTGAAGCCTACACCGCGGCCAGAAGTTCGCATAATTTGAAAGTACTAAAGTCGTGGCCAGAAGTCCACGGGAAAAAAAAGGCGCCAGTCAACCATCGTCATTGCAGCGAACTTCTCCTCCCACTGACCCGGGCGGCCTCTACTAAAAGGTGAGCAGAAAACCTGTTTATTCAAATTTCTGCTATTGGCTAAACTAAATTGTGGTCAGTGTGTGTGGAGAGGACCGCAACAATGGAGGGTGAGTCTGACAAAGAGTTGAGTGAGTGTCAAGCTAAAAGCCAGTCTTTGTAGGTTATAGTAGGTCTTTGTGTCACTGTAATCTCATTTTTCTTACTTCTTCAACTGATGCTTGAAAGAGGATACACTATACAGAATATTTAAAATGTTTTCTTGTAATTCAAAAAATTGAAAACAATTTTGATAACAAACGGAAGAATAAAAAGCAAAAGAAAACTGATTTAGAGAAAGTACAAGAACACAAAATTGTTTTGAAATGTGAATAACATGTTAAAAAAAAAAAAAAAGATCAGATACTGCTGCTTGTGTTTCCTCTGTTTTTCCAGACCTCTCCACGGTGGGACTCCACCTGGACCTGGACTCCTGCCCACTGTCAGTCCCCAGCAACAACAGCAGCAGCCTGAGCGGCCCCAGAGATAACAGCCGAGGTCGAGCCAGATTCCTCCAGTGACCTGCCAGTGAGACCAAAAGCCGACACGATCCACCTACACCATCAGGCCAGGCTACAGCTCCATCTGCAGTCACCCAAGCCATCAGACTTCAGAAGAACAGGAAGCCCAGTCCACCAGTTTAAACATGAGTTGAACTGACTGTAGCACCCATCACATAAGAAAGCAAGTTTCTGTCGGGTCTTAAAGCTGCACTCTGTGAACTGGGCTCCTCCTCACAATGTCCAATGGTCCAAGTTGCCAGTGTGAGGAAATGGACAATTACAGCATCACCAAGGACTTACACACAGCTGCTCAGACCATGCAGCGGGATGCAGAGAGCGCGGATGCCTGGGACAAGGACGTGGCCGAGGCAAGGGTCGTGGTCACTGGAACAGAGGACAGAGGGTCCACCAAGGACAAAATAGAGGCCAAGACCACGTATGGTACACCTGAGGACAGTCTGGACACTGGACTGAGATTGTATAAGTTGGACACTGGATGCGAGACGTCCACAAAGATACAGTGAAGGACCTTGCCTGAGTGCTCCCCAGGGGTCAGACTGACTGGGCAGCGAGGACAGACCCGGTGAGAGACGCACGGAGGAGACGTCACCCAGAGGAAGGTACTGCACCCACAACACACACACATTCACATCTGTAGCTCTGCAATGAAGAACTGCTTACTGCTAACACACACACATTGATTTCATAAGCAGACACTTATTGGGAGAATAAGACTAAGCCAGCAGCTACAACTTATGCAAGTCTGATCTCATTGACAAATACAGCCTTACCATTGAATTGAATGGTGAAAAAGGAATGTTTCTTGTTGATTCGGGGGCCACTAATTCTGTGGTCAAAAGGCTAGTCTTAAAGAAATCTCCCAAAATGAGTGGTCGTTATGTTTTACTCTGTCAGTGCCTCTGGTGACACTGTGCCAGAGCAATATGTCTCCACTTTCATGCTTAGACCCTGCAGGCAAAACTTTTAAGCTCTTTTCTATTTTTCCGCATTATGTCCAGTTAATCTTCTGGGTTGAGATCTGATGTGCAGATTAAACATTTGCCTTATCTCCACACCAGAAGGTCCTCAGGTTGTAACAATTGATTATTTGGCCAATAACAACATATTCACAGGAGTCAGGTTGGGAACTGGGACTCCTTTATATTTATAGCAATGGAAATTGCCACCAACTCCAATTACTACAGACCTAATCAAAATGGCACAAACCAGGTGTCTCCTGAGGGAACTACTTGTATGCATGAGGATGACCTGCACTGCACATCACACAAGTCACAGACTGGGCCCCCACCTCTGACCCTGGGTCTCATTCTCTTCTGTGCTGAAGCAAACAGAATGCCTTTCACCTCTGTGTTACACTCAGACTGCTCTGTGTCTCTGGTGTCAGATAAACATGACGCTTATCAAAACAGCACCTCCTCCTCCTCTTTCTCTCTGACTCTGAGGCTGCAGCCGTCCCTGCTTTAAAAGCAGTTTCACAGGACCTGTGGGCAAAAAGTAAAATATGATGTTGGTTTGATCAAAGATTGTGAACCAGTGGTGATCACCCCTAAATCTACTTATAGGCCATGCAAGCACCAGTACCCCTTAAAACAAGAAGTTATTGATGTCATTACTCCAGTTTTAATGCTCTAAGGGAGGCAGGAGTAATACTGCTTTGTGAAAATTCTCCAGTACTTTTTTTTTGTACAACTATATCACCATGGCATTAAGTGTTGCCATTTGCGGTCATGTAGTCAGACGTGGGAGAAGGTCAAAAGCCCCAGGTTACAACGGATAACCTGTACGATGGGAGTAGAAACACGTTAGACTGAGAGGGTTTAGCTTGCTCTTTTTAGATGGGACAGTAATGTTCGAAGATGTTTTGTTATGTTTTATTTTATTTTTTTATTTTTTAATACTAGTGCTACTCTGAGTTTGTTTGTTGTTTGTGTCTCTGTTCTTTGTTTTTGTCTGTTTGTCCAATGTCCTGTCATGTCAATGTCTTGTCGTTGGTAATAATAATGGCAAGACTGGTTAATTTACAAGCTACGCCCCTCCTTGTCTGCATACCAACCCAACATGATGATCTTTAGTAGAGGCCTGAATCCCAGCCTTGCCTTCATAACAATTTTTAGAAAAAAAATCAGGCCAAATTGACACATGGGATGGATCATGTGTCAAAAGGGGGGATGTTAACAGCACTCAGCAACAGTGGTACACAAAAGGGTTGACAGGTTATATACAGAAATCTTGTCCACAGCACATAATGCAGGTAAAAGCACACACACAACACCTGCAGCTGGGGTAAGGAATCTGCATTTACTGAGAGCTCTGTGTATTTCTGTAAGTTTAAAATAACTAATTTAGGAAGCATTTTCTGTTTTATTTCAAAGGTGTATTGAACTTGTTGCAACAAGAATTAGAAACTCTGCTCATCTGAAACAGTGGTGACCTTCTGGGGTCATGTGATCACAGACAGGATACTTCCTGGCCTCAGCAATAATGCAACAAAATGTTTGAGTTAACATGACGTCATTCTTAAAACATTGTGCACAAAAATGAAAAGGGGAATGGTAAAATACATTTTTGGGACTGACTAAACTCTGATGTGGACTTGACCAGGTTTAATAACACTTTCTGTGTGAATGTCTGGGTGAATGTGAATATGTGAACTTTAATCACTCTTTGTGTTGTTATGATCCAAAATGTTCATATTTCTGAAATTAACAGGTTTTAACAGGTGCTTAATAAAGATAATAAGGATCCAACAAACTGGATCCATATGGATCTGAACCCAGTGATGACAACTCTGGGAGTTGTTGTGTGTATATGTTGACATTTCTCTCCACAGACTGAACTATCACCTAAAAGCAATACAAATGGAACAAAAGACTGAGATGATATAAACCCATATGGAACAATATGAAATATGGAACAAGCACACTTCAGAAAAGTGTGTATCATTCAAGGAACTAAGGAAAATCCAAGGAAAATACATGGATGTGGTAACTATAACACCTTTGGTAAATTATTTCAGATTGCCTTATCATATTTGATGCTTTTATGTGCTATCTATGTGAGTCTAACTTATTTTGCCAAATTACAACTTTACTAAAAAATCCATGAGAGAATTGAAATCAGAGATCATGGTCCAGACACGAGACTACCCCCCCCCCCCCCCCAAAAAAAAGGGGGATGGCATTGTTTTGTGTGCAACGTGTTCCTCTATTTTCTCTCAGCAGGTCCCAGATAATACGTTTACCAAAAACATGTTTCTTAAATGAATGCTGTGAGGTATCACTGCTCCTACCTCCACTCTGGAAAAGTAGATAACACAATGAGAGAGTGCTGAGGGAAAACAGGCAGGGCCCAAAGCTCTGCCTGTACTGGAAACATCACAGCTGACCAACTGAGCCACCTGGACAACGCTGGCTCCTTTAAGAAAGGCCTCAACTCTCCACAACAACCTCTGCTCCATCTCCGGCTTCTACAACTTCCACTTGGATCAATGCCAGCCGCTGCAGAAGGTTCCTGAGCCAGGGGACAACTTCTCATCAGTCGGAGACAAACAACAACCTTCCTCTCTGGACGTTGAGGACATCAACACTGACCAAGAGGATCACCACTCACTGACTCACAACAGTCAGGCTGCGTTGACCTGCACGGACACAGGTGTGAGCCTAGCGCCGCCTGTGTTCGCTCCGGTGAATTCACAACACACACACATCTCACAACGAGCAGAGCACACAGCTCACAGGTTGTTACTGCAACTGAAGAACAACGACCAGACTCATCTGGCACATTTAACAAAAAGACTATGACATCTGAGCAAGACCTGGCCCGGAGAGGGACCAGGCGCAAAATCAGACATTGCAAATGGGCTTCGGGAAAGTGCCATACATGCTGCTGTCATCAACTTTATTTATTGATTATTATAAACAGGGTTTTATTATAATCAAAAAGGGGGGAACGTAGTGGAAATTTAATAATTTCTGTGTTATCCCGTTAGTTTATTATTATCTGAGCTTACTGCGGTACAAGGACAACAGCAGCGTAACAGCTGCAAGGCCAAAGCATGTTGTGTCTTAGTGCACCTGAACCAGGACATGGTGACCTCTTATAGATCAGAGCAAAGGTACTCAGATCTGCTGTGACCTGTATCCCTCCTGCAATAACTGATAGACAATTCTGACTTTAACTTTATTACTCGTACTGTGCAATTGCTGGAGTTGATGACCGCTGATTAATAAAGAGGGTTTTAAACACCAGGGGACGTGGTACGAGCCCCTGCACGTGGATCTGCAGAGCACGGTCATTTGGTTGAATAAGCTTTGCTAATGTGTAAAAACAAAAAAAAAGGAAGATACGTGGGTTTTTCATTATTTGCTTTGCAGCTTAAAATTTGTTGATCTCCGATTGGAGATCAAAAGGGGGAATGTTGTATGTGATTTTAACATGATCAAATATATAATGAAATATAATGAAATATAATGAAATGTATCTAATCATGTGACCAGGATCTGACCCAGAACTCAAGACGCCACAACAAGTGCAAGGGAACAATCTGTGCGGGCGATGCGGCCTTCAGGGGAGAGCAGAAACGATAACAACCCCTCCTTTACAACTCGCACTGCTTTGCCTGAGAACTGGTTCAGATCCTGGACTATGCCCATATCTGGAGTGGGTGGTATGAAGTTGAGCCTGGGTATATGTTCAGTGTGATAGGGACGGTCATTGTTGGATGCCCAGCGTAAGCCCTGAGTAAGACGTAGGCGGTAGGGACAGATCCAACCCAGAGCTCTGTAATTTGGCTTATGCGAATAAAAAAGACAAAAGATAAAAGAAACTGATTGGAGTCTTTATTGATTAGAAAAAGAACACGTCATTAGTGATTATGGTTTAGGGGACTCTCCTAAATCTCCAAACTATCTCTAACTCTACCCAAACTGTCAACAAACTCTCACTGACCGCAACTCTCCATCAAACAGCCACATTTGGAATGGAGCCTGAGGGGTTTATATCACTGTCAAAACTTGCGTCAAAATCCGAACCACTTCCTGAATCAGTCACGTGGTACAGCCGGGCAGCGAGGCTTCAGACGTCATCATTTTCAGCTCCTCCCCTAAATGAAGCAAGCCTCGATACGCGCATCACGGAAACGCCCCCTCCCCTGCTCGGCACACGCTTCGAAGCCTCGATACAGAACGTCACATCACTACCTGTGTGTGGACTGTGGATCATATGCTGTGGAATTTGGTGTACCATCCATTCTTATTAAACAACAACATCAATATTTGTAAGTCTGGACAGTTCTCTTCATTATTCATTTTTAACACACGTCAAGCTCAAGCTAAATCCCTGGCAGCTACAGTGGCAGGTTGAGTTAAAACTGCTGCAACAATTTGGTCAAAAACTGAAGCACATTATTGGATGGACAAGAAACCTTGTGGATCCATCCGATTATGACGGATTATTGATTGATTTTTGTGGATGGTGGCCATTGTTTGGATTGTTTGTTCTGCCTAAATACCAGACCACTAAAACAATCCTTTCGTGGAACATCGCTGGATTGAGAACAACTCTTTGCAGTACGGGAAATGCTGCTTGGTTGCTTTACTGCTCCACTGAATACAATACTGGATACTGTTTGATTGATGTGACAAACCCTCTTTGTTAATGGCTGATGTTACTGGGGCCATTGCTGTTGCTGAAATTGGACACAAGAGGGTGACAAAACTCACAGATGAGGCCTTTGAAGAGAAATTACATCATTACTTAAATTCTAGGAGAGTGAGACTTAGACAACTCACCAAAAAGGCAAACGATATCAAGGACCTGGTGAGCAAGGATCCAACGTTTGACAAAAAAAACAAAAGTTACAAAGACTTTAGTGCTAATTTGGAAGTATTTAAACAAATTAACAAATCTGTACTAAAATATTTAGATGTAGCTGAACATTCTGTGGATCAGGAAGTCTGGTTTCAACCAAAACTCCAAAACTTTCTAGAGTTTGGAAACAAAATCAATGCATGGCTTATGGAGAAGCAAAATGCCACTGTGGTTAAGGACAAACAAAGTGACATTGCGGTTAAACAAAGTGAGCTAAGCGCTCAAGAAGTTAAGGATGAATTACACATAGAAAAGGCATCAATTGTCTCAAAGTCAGGCGACACAAGCTCTTCAAGAGTGGACATTCAATCCGTTCTTCTGTGTCTTCAAGTTGTCTTAGAGAAGAGGCCAGAAGAGCAGCTCTGGCAGCACAGGCGGCCACACTAAAACATGAAAGGGTTATTGCACTTAAGGAGGCACAGCTTGCTATGGAGAAAGAGGAATATGAAGTTCAAGTTGCTCTTGCCATGTCAAATGCAAAACTCAAAGTGTACGAAGGACATGCCTGTGCTGATACAGAGGATGACATTGAGCCAGCAGATTTTAAGGCAAGTGCTGTGGATATAAATAGCTTGGTGGACAATACAGCTGCAAGGCAGCCGTCACATGAACAAAAATACATCACCTTGCCCCCGGAGGAAGTAACTGGAACTAGGCCTGAGACGCCTCGGTCCATAGAAATGTTCAGTGCTGCTAATGTGGACTCTGAGTGCAGAAGAGAGATTGTGGATATAATGAAGGAGCAAACAAAGATCACAAAAATGTTTGTAAGACAGCAGCAATCTACACAATTGCCCAAATGTGACATTCCAGTCTTCATGGGTGACCCACTTAATTTTAGGTCATTTTTAAAGGCCTTTAAACTTGTTATTGATTCAAAAACAGACAGTAACATGGATAAATTGTACTTTTTGGAACAGTGCACGAGAGGGGAACCACAGATTTTAGTCAGGAGCTGCCAACATATGCCACCTCACAGTGGAGTCAATCATGCAATGTCTCTACAGGAAGACCACTACGGGCATCCTCTGACAATCGCCACTGGTTTAATGGAAAAGCTTTTTAATTGGCCTTCTATTAAATCCAAAGATGCAAGAGCCCTCAATAGCTTCTCGCTATTCCTGATCAGTTGCTATAATGCCATGCAGGATGTGGACTACATGGATGAGCTGGAGAGCCCCACCAACATGAGGACTATCATTGCAAAGCTTCCATACAAAACAAGGGATAAGTGGAGAACATGTGCATATGACATTGCACAAAATCGCCAAAGAGCTAAGTTTGTTGATCTTGTCTCATTCGTTACACGGGAGGCAAAAATAGTCAACGACCCTCTGTTTGGAAATCTCCCAGTCGCCCCTGCTGTAAATAAAGACAGGTCAGTTATTTCAGAACATCCGTTAAAAAAGGAAAGACCAAAACAAAGCAGTTTTGCTACTAATGTATCTGCCTACAAGAATCATAAACCTATCGCTCCAAAATCTGATTCACAGTCTCAATGCATTGCATTTAATAAGCCATGTCTTCATTGCAAGAAAAGCCATGCCCTAATAGATTGTTACCGGTTTGCAGGGGAGTTACAGCAGGAAAAGTTGAACTACTTAAGAATGGGACTCTCTTTCAGTTGCCTAATCCAAGGACATCTGGCAAAGGACTGTAAAAAGAAACTTATCTGTCCAGTGTGTTCCCAAGAACATCCCAAGCTGTTGCATATCTATAAGATTGGAAAACCTGTTAATGCTGGCTGTCAGACAGAGGGCAATGGTCCAGAACATATAACTTCTAATGCTGTGAACAATGCAAACCAAATAACTGTTAACCCAAATGGGGCCAGGGACAACTGTATTCTTCCTGTATTACCTGTTCATGTCAAGTCAACAAAGGGTAATAAAACAGTACAGACCTATGCGTTTTTGGATCCTGGGAGCACAGCAACTTTCTGCACAGATACTTTAGCAGAACAACTTAATTTCAGTGGCAAAGGAACAAGAGCGACATTAGTTTTAAGAACCATGAACTCAATCTCCCAAACCAAGGGCAGCATAATAAAGGACCTGGAAATTTGTGGACTTAATGAACGCAAATATATTGCTATCCCGAAGCTGTACATGCAGAAAAACATACCTGCTGAAAAGGAAAATATACCACGTGGAAAGGACATGGACATGGAGAGATGGCAGTATCTTAGAGAAGTCACTTTACCAGAAATCGATGCAGAGATTGGACTGCTTATTGGAAATGACATATATGAAGCTTTTGAACCGTGGAAAGTGATTAACAGTAAAGACGATGGTCCATATGCTGTAAAAACAGTGCTAGGATGGACTGTGAATGGACCAATAAGAGAACAGAGGGATGACCAAGAATTTGTCACAACTAACAGAATATCTGTCACCACCGTTGAAAATCTGCTCATGCAACAATATAAAGTGGGCTTCCCAGAGCATTATTATGAAGAGAGAACTGAAATGTCAATAGAAGATGACAAGTTTTTGCATTCTGTGTCAAGTTCTGTTCACCACAAAGATGGACATTACTACATCAAGCTGCCAACTAAAGATCCCAACATTAAAATGCCAAACAACAAAGAGATAGCAATTCATCGCGCCCAGACACTAATGAGAAGGCTCAGCAAAAGTAGCCAGTTTCACCACGAATACACCACCTGTATTGAAGACATGCTGAAAAAGGGATATGCAGTCAAAATTCATGAGTCACAAATACACAGGGAAAGGTCTGGTATATACCGCATCATGGTGTGTATCACCCAAGAAAGAAAAAACTTCGGGTGGTATTTGACTGTGGAGCCGGCTTTCAGGGTGTGTCACTCAACAAAATACTTCTGCAGGGCCCAGATCTTACCAACTCTCTTGTTGGAGTACTCACTCGCTTCAGACAAGAAGATGTGGCAATAATGGCAGACATTGAGGCAATGTATCATCAGGTCAGAGTTTCAGATGAAGATACAGATTTGCTACGATTCCTCTGGTGGCCAGAAGGGGACATCACACAACCATTGGCAGAGTACAAAATGGTAGTGCATCTCTTTGGAGCCACCTCATCTGCCAGTTGTGCCAATTTTGCTTTGAGAAAAACTGCAGAAGACAACAAAACAAACTCAGCACCCGAAATTGTGGATACAGTTATGAACAACTTTTACGTGGACGACTGCTTGAAGTCAGTGAAGAATGAAAAGGATGCGGTCTCGCTGAGAGAGCATCTGACAAGCCTGTGTGCTTCAGGAGGATTTCACCTCACTAAGTGGACAAGTAACAGTCGTGCCCTTTTAAAGACCATTCCAGAACATGAAAGAGCGAACAAAATAAGAAATCTGGATCTGACTAAAGATGCCCTTCCTATGGAAAGAGCACTTGGTGTGCTCTGGTGTGAGAACTTAGATGTGTTCAAGTTTAGTGTTGGCATCAAACCAAGGCCGCAGACTAGAAGAGGAATTCTATCTATCGTAAGCTCCATATACGACCCTCTTGGCTTTCTCTCTCCAGTAGTCCTCCCAGCCAAGAACATCGTACAAAGGTTGTCGAGAGACAAGCTAGCCTGGGATGAGGAGATGCCACAACACCTTACCTGCGTTTGGGCCGCATGGGTGAGCCAGTTATCCCAGTTATGCAACTTTAAAATACGAAGATGCATAAAACCTAATAACTTTGGCCATATTACATCAGCGCAACTAAACCATTTTTCTGATGCTAGTGAAAGTGGATATGGATCGGTATCATACTTGAAATTAACAAATGAAAAAGGATACGTTCACTGTGCATTTATGATGGGAAAAGCTAGAGTTGCTCCGCTAAAACCAACCTCTATCCCACGCATGGAGTTAACAGCTGCTGTCAACATGGACAAAACATTAAGAAGAGAACTGCAACTTAATCTTCAAACCTCAACATTTTGGACAGACAGCACAGCTGTGTTAAAATACATTGCAAACGACAAGCTGAGACTTAAGACCTTTGTAGCAAATAGAATTGCTGTCATCAAAGCTGCAACAAATGTGGCCCAGAATCATGTGGACACCAAAGAGAATCCAGCTGACTTTGCATCACGTGGCCTAACGGTAAAGCAGTTCCTAGCTAACCAGACGTGGTTAAATGGACCATCATTCCTAAAAAACACATACCATCAAATGGACAAGGAGTTTAAGCTCTCAGAAGATGATGCAGAAGTTCGAAAGGTGACAGTTAATTTAATAAAAGCATCAGAACAGACCTGCTCTGTGGACAAGCTGATTACTCACTATTCAAGTTGGAGACGCCTCAGAAGGGCCGTGGCTTGGATTCTCAGACTCAGATCATCTTCTTGCCTCTTCTCAAAAGAAAAGGAAGGAAGATGTTGCCCCACGGCAAAGTAGAACAACAACCCATCAACAGAAATGCAATAAAGAACTTTCTCAGCCTTTGAATGTGAATGAACTAAAAGCAGCAGAAACAGAGATTGTACGTTATTGCCAATATTCTTGTTACAAGGATGAAATCTTAGCCCTTCAAAGTGGTAGCTCAGAAGTATCAAGAAGAAGCAAGATTTATAAGCTCAGTCCTGTTGTACAGAATGGTGTGTTGAGAGTTGGTGGGCGTCTTACTCGGTCAGCTCTGCCAGAAGAAGCCAAGCATCCAGCAATATTGCCCAAAACCCACCACATCACATCACTGCTGTTGCAGGACATCCATGAAAAAACAGGACACTCCGGGCGAAACTATATGCTTTCTCACCTTCAGCAACATTACTGGATTCCTGCTGCAAATTCGCCAGTCAGAAAGCTCTTGTCCCAATGTGTCACGTGCAGAAAACATAATGCTAAAACTCTTGAACAAAAAATGGGTGACTTGCCGGCAGAAAGGCTATTACCTGACAAGCCACCCTTTACAAGTGTGGGAATGGACTACTTCGGACCTTTTGAAGTAAAACGAGGACGAAGTCTGATCAAAAGGTATGGCATACTGTTTACATGTTTGACAACTCGAGCTCTGCACATTGAGGTTGCTCACTCACAGGACACAGACTCGTGTATAAATGGTTTAAGACGCTTTGTGTGCAGAAGAGGTCAAGTAGCACTCATCAGCTCTGATAATGGCACAAACCTTGTTGGAGCCGAAAGGGAGCTGCGTGAAGCTCTTTGTGAGCTGAACAGAGCTAAAATACAAAACACATTGTCAGAAAGAGGCATTCAGTGGATTTTTAACCCCCTGCAGGAGCACACTTTGGTGGTATCTGGGAGAGCCAAGTAAAGCTGATGAAAAGGGTCTTAAACTCTGTACTCAATCAACAAACCATGGATGACGAATGTTTGCAAACCCTTTTTTGTGAGGTCGAAGCTACAGACCACATAACTACGTCATCTGATGATCCTAATGACCTGGAGCCGCTCACACCAAATCACCTGCTACTGCTAAAGAAACAACCGTTAATGCCTCCTGGTTTATTCAACAGTAAAGACTGCTACTCACGTCGCAGATGGAGGCAGATCCAGTACAGGGCAGATCTCTTTTGGAAAAGGTGGGTAAAAGAGTATTTGCCCAGCCTTCAACAAAGACAGAAATGGACCAAGGAAAGGCAAAACTTTACACCTGGTGACATTGTACTGATCCTTGATGACAACGCACCAAGAAATTCCTGGCTATTTGGAAGAGTTCTACAAGCAAAGATGGATGATAAAGGACTGGTCCGACGAGTACTGGTCACAACTAAAACCAGCGCCCTAGAAAGACCCGAGGATAAACTATGCCTTCTCAGTAAGACGCAGTTGTGAGCTACGAGGGTAAAGGCAGAAAGCTGCCCTAGGTAAGAAATAGGGCCTACAGCTTGGCAATTATGAGAATTATAATATTAAATGGTAATATGGTAATTAAGACCTAATCTTATAATTAGGGGCCAGGTATTGTATAGGCCAATTTGAATTTCTTTACACTACATTTTAAGTTTAATATGAGTAAAAATAGGTCAATTATTATTGTGATTTATTTGATATAAAATACCTTTTTTATGTTAGAAATTGCATGTTTTATTTTTATATATTTGTTTTGTTGCATAGAATCATGCTGGGTGTGTTGGGTGGAGCCTTGGGGTGGAGCCTAGTGCTTATAACCAGCAGGTGGGGTAGACCTTTGTTCTTTTGTGGAGGTGTGGAAGCTCGCCAGGGCCTGAGGCCTAACAGTTTTTGACTGTGTTTCTACTTCTATTGTGGATTACGTTTGTGTGGACTGTGGATCATATGCTGTGGAATTTGGTGTACCTAAGTAAGCCGGTACGGCCCGGTACTGCGTACCGGCATAAGATTTAGAGGGGGTACGCAGTACCGGATGGAAGGAGATCAGCTGTCTGGGTGGTCTTGGCAGCTTTTACACACATTAGAAAGCAGCCACGGACCGCGGCCGCTTTTATGAGAAAAAAAATAAAATCTGACGCTAAAGCGTGTGACCCAGGCAGTGCTTTATCTCATCATATCTGTGTCTGTGTGGTTTTTAGTGGCTTATGATCGCTCCGTGATGTGATTTAATGCACAGAATGTCCCTCTCCCCTCTCATCATTCACTGATTGTCTCGCTTCCTTAAACAAACGCATTGAGCATGGCGTCTTAAGCCCAAAGCCGCCTCAAATTACACCAAACGCTTGAGAAGGTTTTAATCAGTGGTCCTCAACCTGGCGATCGCGATCTACTGTCGATCATAAAAGCAGTGCTGGTAGATCGCGGAGCCATGTCTTTCCAAATAAAGTCATTTGCCTGTGGCTTTTGAACGCCCCGCAGATGGATCAGTCTGAGATTCTTTCTAAAACACGAGACACCGCGGAAGCGCGAGGAAACCACGCGAGCTACGAACTAAACCCAATACAAGCAACTTAATAACAATCAGAGTTCTGGCCGCTCACTTCAGTTCTGTCTGAACACTGCCATGGGGCTGACGCACACAAACACACACACACACGCACACACACACACACACACACACAGACACACACACACACACACACACACTCACACAGGAGGAGAGGCAGTGGTATCAGGGAGGAGCAGGTGAGGAAGGAGTCAGAGCCTGATGTCACCTGTTTGCTTTGTTTTTGTCCTTCAGTAGTTTGTTGTTGCCGTGCGTGAGGAAAGCTGACTTTGTGGAAGTCTCACAAGCTCCTCCCCTGAGCGTTACCAAGGAGCTCCTCCCCTGAGCGTTACCATGGAGCTCCTGTCAATCACCAATGTTACTAAAATAATGTTGAGCTTTGATGATAAGCTGCATTGATACTGCAGTTTAATTCAGGCATAATTATAAATATAGCAGGCCTATTATAATCCATAATAATCAGCAGTTTTAGGAAATGATGGAATGTTGTAAATATCACTGACAAAAATGCTACATTTATTAGATTCAGTTATTCCTGTCCTGAGTTGATAATTAATGTTTATCATTTTAGTTTAATAAAATGTGACTTTATTAAAGTGGTTATTTCTATTTTTATTTTCATGTTTAACCACTGCAATAATAATAACCCTGATAAATGCCCACCATGTTTAATAGAAATAAGGGGTAAAAAATGACTTTAAAAGTAGATCGAAGGTTGGGCACCACTGGTCTAGATAGAACTGTTGCTCAATACTAATGGTAATTTATATTTTGCTTATTGATTTTAGCCTGTTGTTTTTGGTGTATGTTGTTGCGTCAGAATTTCATTGCCCCCTCTTTATTTAATATGGACCCCCATTGCCCCCTCAATGATATTTGCCTGGAGCCGCCCCTGTCTATAGCAGGTTATTAGCGAGTTAGCGACAGAAAGGAGTTTCCCTGTGCTGTGACTGCAGCAGGAGTCGGGAGCTGCTGCCTGTGTCCCCCCGAGCAGCAGCTACTGTCCCTCAGTGTTTACAGCTGTGTCTGTGGCACACGGAGCAGAGAACCATCTTTGTTACTGCAGAAGAACGGGGGCCATGTGTTTTCAGCCACCGCCGTGCGCCTCATAGAAAACAAGAGGGGTGTATTTTTTGACCTGCATCTGGTGTGTGTTGGCCTTTATTGGGTGCGTTTGATTTGTTTTCAAACCCTGTTAAACCCTGTATAAGCCATGTCTATATTTTTCATTTATAGTCAAGATTCATTCTCAACCTCGTATATCTGCTTTTTCTGCTATTAAAAATATATATGTAGGCATAATTTGTTATAGTACCGGCATAAGCAAAAATCTACTTTCACCCCTGTGTACCATCCATTCTTATTAAACAACATCAATATTTGTAAGTCTGGACAGTTCTCTTCATTATTCATTTTTAACACACGTCAAGCTGAAGCTAAATCCCTGGCAGCTACAGTGGCAGGTTGAGTTAAAACTGCTGCAACAGAGGGTTTAAGGTCTTTTAAGGACTAAATAAGTGATTAAATATTGAAGTATTGTATTTATATAATCCAGATGTAAAGATTTCACAGCTGCATCTGAATAACGACACTAAACCCAGTCAGGAGCTCACGGTGGAGACGCTGCTCCTCTGAACTCTGCTCCTCAGACGTTTGTTTGAACCGAGGCAGGACCCTGGCTTTGGATTAGAAGGAAGTGGCTTTGGAGGAAATCACTTTCAAGGCAGGGCATCTGGGTTTTGAGGAACAGCCAGTGTCTCAGTGATGAGGTGAGCTGTTCCTCTCTGGGAACATCTAAACACATGAACACCTGAACACATGAACACCTGAACATCTGAACACCTGAACATCTGAACACCTGAACACCTGAACACCTGAACATCTGAACACATGAACACCTGAACAACTGAACACCTGAACATCTGAACAACTGAACACATGAACACCTGCACAACTGAACACCTGAACAACTGAACACCTGAACATCTGAACACCTGAACACATGAACAACTGAACACCTGAACATCTGAACAACTGAACATCTGAACACCTGAACATCTGAACACCTGAACATCTGAACAACTGAACACCTGAACATCTGAACATCTGAACACCTGAACATCTGAACACCTGAACAACTGAACACCTGAACAACTGAACATCTGAACACCTGAACATCTGAACAACTGAACATCTGAACAACTGAACACCTGAACATCTGAACAATTGAACATCTGAACAACTGAACATCTGAACACATGAACACCTGCACAACTGAACAACTGAACACCTGAACATCTGAACAACTGAACACCTGAACATCTGAACACCTGAACAACTGAACATCTGAACACATGAACACCTGCACAACTGAACACCTGAACATCTGAACACCTGAACATCTGAACATCTGAACACCTGAACACATGAACAACTGAACACCTGAACATCTGAACAACTGAACATCTGAACACCTGAACATCTGAACACCTGAACATCTGAACAACTGAACATCTGAACACCTGAACATCTGAACAACTGAACACCTGAACACCTGCACAACTGAACACCTGAACACCTGAACATCTGAACACCTGAACATCTGAACAACTGAACATCTGAACAACTGAACACCTGAACATCTGAACAATTGAACATCTGAACAACTGAACACCTGAACATCTGAACACCTGAACAACTGAACATCTGAACACATGAACACCTGCACAACTGAACACCTGAACATCTGAACAACTGAACACCTGAACATCTGAACACCTGAACACATGAACAACTGAACACCTGAACATCTGAACAACTGAACACCTGAACATCTGAACACCTGAACATCTGAACACCTGAACATCTGAACAACTGAACACCTGAACATCTGAACACCTGAACATCTGAACAACTGAACACCTGAACACCTGAACACCTGAACATCTGAACATCTGAACACCTGAACATCTGAACAACTGAACATCTGAACAACTGAACACCTGAACATCTGAACAATTGAACATCTGAACAACTGAACACCTGAACAACTGAACACCTGAACATCTGAACAATTGAACATCTAAACAACTGAACACCTGAACATCTGAACACCTGAACACATGAACATCTGAACAACTGAACACCTGAACATCTGAACAACTGAACACCTGAACAACTGAACACCTGAACAACTGAACATCTGAACAACTGAACACCTGAACATCTGAACACCTGAACAACGTAAGGTGCAGTGTAAAACAAACTCAGCAAAATCACATTCAAAAATATTTTTTTTTATTCCACATGAGCAAACAAACAGAACTTAATTGTCTGTCTCACTCTGGTAAACAAACAACAAAAACATCCCCTTTTACCTGTGCTCACTACTGCCCCCAGGTGTCTACAGCCAAAACTGTAGGAAATAAGCCAAAATAATAAACGCTAGACATATTCTGTAAAGCAATTAACTAAACAAATAACTGGCAAAAAGAAAAGTATCAAAATTATATTATTATTAATAATATTATTAACATATCTGTTGACATTAACCACTTAAAGCAGACGTGTCCAAAGTGCGGCCCGGGGGCCATTTGTGGCACTGGTCAAGATTTTATGTGGCCCTCGGCTTCTATAACAAAATGTATTACTAATGGCCCACCAGAATTTTCATACAGTTTCCGTAGCTTTTTCTGTATTCTCTGTACATATTCGCCTTTCATCTACAGTTTGCCTTCTGTCCTTTTATTGTTGGCCGGAAAATAACTGCACTTGTGTCTCTAGATTACACAACAATCTGGATAAGGCTTCTATGTTTTGAACTATTTGATAAAATCAAGCTGAGCTAAAAATTATCTGGAGGTTTTTTATGTTCAAAGATGTTATTTTGTTGGAACTGGTAAAATAAATTATAATTATTTGGCTTTTGAAAAGAAAATAATGTGCATTGAGTTTATAGAAAAAATCAGAAGGGACAGTCAGCCCTTGGACCTTTGCAAATCTTCAAGTCTTGCCGTCTTTGAAAAAAGTCTGGACATCCCTGACTTAAAGCAAAACTAATGCAGCTTCATCACAAGGTTTTGTCCAGTTTCGCTGTAGAAAGGTTAGATGTGAAGGGCACCGCTGCTTAGAAACTAAAAGGTCGATTGTGTTGCTGAAATGTCCAGGTTTTTTGTCAAACATAGGTGGCGACCCCATCTACGACTGGAGCCGTAAAGAAACAGGAGACCAGCAGGGGGCAGCAGAGGGCAGACCATAAAGAAAAAGAGAACTTCACTTCCTTAAACTTTGTGTCTGATCCATTTTCCTCCCAAAGTAAAACTGTGAAGACTCAGAGGAAACAGAGCTGTGCGTCGTTTTTTAAATAACGTAATTGGTCAGTGCTTCCTGGAGTGGGCGGGGCTTCGTGGGAGAGAGGAGGAGCTTCAGAAACCCAGCACCAGAGAATACAGGGAGCAGGACACAGCTCCAGCTCTGAGTCTGATGAACAGCGTTAGAACTTTTACTGCTTTTGTTTCTGCAGTGATCACCAAAACCGTGATGCAAAATACTGACAATAAATTTAAATTATACTGAAAAATTTGTCGATTCCAAAGTTTTTTACAAATATTTTATTATGAAAATGTGGGAGGAGTTACACCTGAAATCCTGTCGTGGTTCAGTCCAAGAGATAACAGTCTTTTTAATTATTACCTAAGTACTTCACACAGTGTTCTCTGGTGGACACGAGCGGTACTGCAACTGCAACATCATTTTTTACAATAAAAAAACAAAAATGTGTGAGAAACCAGAAATGTTCAGTCTGAGTAAAGTTTTGGGTCTGGAGCAGTTATAGAGCGTCGTAGTCGTCGTCGTCCTCGTGTTTCCGCTTCAGACTCTCGCTCTGTGATAGGCTGCTGCTCATCAGGAGAGTCTTCTGACCAATCAGGGACGAGCTCATCAGGACAGGGGGCGTGGCCGAGGCTGATGGGGAGGAGCCACACAGAAAGAAGCAGTTTAAATAATTATACATTTACAAGAAAAGAAAGAATTTATGGGAAATAAAATGAAATGAAAAAAATGGTAAATCTAGGAGAAAAAAACATGCAAATTTCCAAGATAAAAAAAATTTACATGAAAAAATTAATAAATTTATGCGATAAAATTTGAAAATTTATGAAAAAAATTAATTTACAAGGAAAAAAGCTACTTCCATTTTTTCCCCTCATAGATTTGTGACGTTAAATGGCTTTAATACGCTGTCGTACTTATGAAATAGTTAATTAACTTTTATTAATTTAAAAGGTATTTTTGATTATAGTTTTTGTGTTTTATTGTGTTGTATATAAAACAATATACGCACAACAGGGGTGTAACGATACAGTAACTGTATTGATTTTTTTTCCTATGATACAGCTACAACGATACACGACTTTGTATCGAATTGCATCGTTTTCTAGGAAGTGAATATCGATACACATGAAGTATCGAACAATAAAATTGGAAATATTGAAATTAGAAATTTGTATGTTAAAATAAAACCAGATATGGCTTTTTGGAGATAAATTTTGTGTTTTTAATTTAAAAAAATGTTATATTCAACTTTTCTTCACTCTCTGTCTGCTGGACATAATCAACCCCGGCCGCGGTGCAACATTTGAGAGTAAACTTTTATGATTTTTGGCAAAAAGATGCTGTATTGATTATCAATATGAAGGTGTTGAATTGTATCGAAAACTCGATACATATCGTATCGTTGCAAAAACGTATCGTTACACCCCTAATGCACAATTTAAAGTTGTAGTTTTTTTTTTTTTTTTTTTTTTTTTTTGAGTAATATAAAATCAGAGACAAGAAATTAAATAAAGCAGATTTGTCCAAGCTGGGCACTGAACCCAGGCCGCTCCGGTGTGAGTGGCACGCGCTCTGCCGGGTGAGCCACCAGGACCGCTCAGGTCTCAGGTAAGTTCTGGTCCGAGCGCCGACGTCTGCTTACTGCTCTTGGGGACGTGGCTCTGGGCGGCCGCTGGGATTTGAACCGTGAACCTCTGAGCGGACAGAGACACAGGAGCGGACACTTTAGCTGCGACCGAGGGGACGGACGTGGAACCTGGAGACACAACACAACCAATCAGAGACAGAGCAGAGCCTAAAGGCCGTCCCCTTTTTAAATAAACACTTGTGATTGGTCAGAGAGGGGTGGTTTAGGAGGGAATGGGTTTGAATGGGAAAGGGTAGAGACCCACTCCAGTGAAGGATGCGGTGTTAAACGTGTTCTGACCTAAAGTGGGAGTGGTGGGACGACTGGACACAGCTCCGACGCTGAGCCGAGGAACTGAGATCCTCCCGGCCGAAGACGTCACCTGCAACGACACGGAACTAATCTGAGACAAACAAGAACCTGGGCTGGTTGTTTGTTTGTTTGTTTGTTTGTTTACCTTCTTCTGCACAGACTTGAGCCTGTAGTTGGGCGCAGTGAGGCAATATCTGTCCGGAGGAAGACGAGGTCCCGTGTACGGCTTTATCAGAGGAAGAGGAGTCTGGTTCTTCTGACGCGCCACCTCCAACAGGAACTAAAGAGACAGAGACAGGTGAGACACGTCCAACAGGAACTAAAGAGACAGAGACAGGTGAGACACGTCCAACAGGAACTAAAGAGACAGGTGAGACGCGTCCAACAGGAACTAAAGAGACAGAGACAGGTGAGACACATCCAACAGGAACTAAAGAGACAGGTGAGACGCGTCCAACAGGAACTAAAGAGACAGAGACAGGTGAGACACGTCCAACAGGAACTAAAGAGACAAGAGACAGGTGAGACACGTCCAACAGGAACTAAAGAGACAGGTGAGACGCGTCCAACAGGAACTAAAGAGACAGAGACAGGTGAGACACGTCCAACAGGAACTAAAGAGACAAGAGACAGGTGAGACGCGTCCAACAGGAACTAAAGAGACAGAGACAGGTGAGACACGTCCAACAGGAACTAAAGAGACAGGTGAGACGCGTCCAACAGGAACTAAAGAGACAGAGACAGGTGAGACACGTCCAACAGGAACTAAAGAGACAAGAGACAGGTGAGACACGTCCAACAGGAACTAAAGAGACAGAGACAGGTGAGACACGTCCAACAGGAACTAAAGAGACAGGTGAGACGCGTCCAACAGGAACTAAAGAGACAGAGACAGGTGAGACACGTCCAACAGGAACTAAAGAGACAAGAGACAGGTGAGACGCGTCCAACAGGAACTAAAGAGACAGAGACAGGTGAGACACGTCCAACAGGAACTAAAGAGACAGGTGAGACGCGTCCAACAGGAACTAAAGAGACAGAGACAGGTGAGACGCGTCCAACAGGAACTAAAGAGACAGAGACAGGTGAGACACGTCCAACAGGAACTAAAGAGACAGGTGAGACGCGTCCAACAGGAACTAAAGAGACAAGAGACAGGTGAGACACGTCCAACAGGAACTAAAGAGACAGGTGAGACGCGTCCAACAGGAACTAAAGAGACAGAGACAGGTGAGACACGTCCAACAGGAACTAAAGAGACAAGAGACAGGTGAGACGCGTCCAACAGGAACTAAAGAGACAAGAGACAGGTGAGACGCGTCCAACAGGAACTAAAGAGACAGAGACAGGTGAGACACGTCCAACAGGAACTAAAGAGACAGGTGAGACGCGTCCAACAGGAACTAAAGAGACAAGAGACAGGTGAGACACGTCCAACAGGAACTAAAGAGACAGGTGAGACGCGTCCAACAGGAACTAAAGAGACAGAGACAGGTGAGACACGTCCAACAGGAACTAAAGAGACAAGAGACAGGTGAGACGCGTCCAACAGGAACTAAAGAGACAGAGACAGGTGAGACACGTCCAACAGGAACTAAAGAGACAGGTGAGACGCGTCCAACAGGAACTAAAGAGACAGAGACAGGTGAGACGCGTCCAACAGGAACTAAAGAAACAGAGACAGGTGAGACACGTCCAACAGGAACTAAAGAGACAGAGACAGGTGAGACGCGTCCAACAGGAACTAAAGAGACAGAGACAGGTGAGACACGTCCAACAGGAACTAAAGAGACAGGTGAGACGCGTCCAACAGGAACTAAAGAGACAGAGACACAGGTGAGACACGTCCAACAGGAACTAAAGAGACAGAGACAGGTGAGACACGTCCAACAGGAACTAAAGAGACAGAGACAGGTGAGACACGTCCAACAGGAACTAAAGAGACAGAGACAGGTGAGACACGTCCAACAGGAACTAAAGAGACAGGTGAGACGCGTCCAACAGGAACTAAAGAGACAGAGACAGGTGAGACACGTCCAACAGGAACTAAAGAGACAGGTGAGACGCGTCCAACAGGAACTAAAGAGACAGAGACAGGTGAGACACGTCCAACAGGAACTAAAGAGACAAGAGACAGGTGAGACACGTCCAACAGGAACTAAAGAGACAGGTGAGACGCGTCCAACAGGAACTAAAGAGACAGAGACAGGTGAGACACGTCCAACAGGAACTAAAGAGACAAGAGACAGGTGAGACGCGTCCAACAGGAACTAAAGAGACAGAGACAGGTGAGACACGTCCAACAGGAACTAAAGAGACAGGTGAGACGCGTCCAACAGGAACTAAAGAGACAGAGACAGGTGAGACGCGTCCAACAGGAACTAAAGAAACAGAGACAGGTGAGACACGTCCAACAGGAACTAAAGAGACAGAGACAGGTGAGACGCGTCCAACAGGAACTAAAGAGACAGAGACAGGTGAGACACGTCCAACAGGAACTAAAGAGACAGGTGAGACGCGTCCAACAGGAACTAAAGAGACAGAGACAGGTGAGACACGTCCAACAGGAACTAAAGAGACAGAGACAGGTGAGACACGTCCAACAGGAACTAAAGAGACAGAGACAGGTGAGACACGTCCAACAGGAACTAAAGAGACAGGTGAGACGCGTCCAACAGGAACTAAAGAGACAGAGACAGGTGAGACACGTCCAACAGGAACTAAAGAGACAGGTGAGACGCGTCCAACAGGAACTAAAGAGACAGAGACAGGTGAGACACGTCCAACAGGAACTAAAGAGACAAGAGACAGGTGAGACGCGTCCAACAGGAACTAAAGAGACAGAGACAGGTGAGACACGTCCAACAGGAACTAAAGAGACAGGTGAGACGCGTCCAACAGGAACTAAAGAGACAGAGACAGGTGAGACACGTCCAACAGGAACTAAAGAGACAAGAGACAGGTGAGACGCGTCCAACAGGAACTAAAGAGACAGAGACAGGTGAGACACGTCCAACAGGAACTAAAGAGACAGGTGAGACGCGTCCAACAGGAACTAAAGAGACAAGAGACAGGTGAGACGCGTCCAACAGGAACTAAAGAGACAGAGACAGGTGAGACACGTCCAACAGGAACTAAAGAGACAGAGACAGGTGAGACGCGTCCAACAGGAACTAAAGAGACAGAGACAGGTGAGACACGTCCAACAGGAACTAAAGAGACAGGTGAGACGCGTCCAACAGGAACTAAAGAGACAGAGACACAGGTGAGACACGTCCAACAGGAACTAAAGAGACAGAGACAGGTGAGACACGTCCAACAGGAACTAAAGAGACAGAGACAGGTGAGACACGTCCAACAGGAACTAAAGAGACAGAGACACAGGTGAGACACGTCCAACAGGAACTAAAGAGACAGGTGAGAGGCGTCCAACAGGAACTAAAGAGACAGAGACAGGTGAGACGCGTCCAACAGGAACTAAAGAGACAGGTGAGACGCGTCCAACAGAAACTAAAGAGACAGAGACAGGTGAGACACGTCCAACAGGAACTAAAGAGACAGAGACAGGTGAGACACGTCCAACAGGAACTAAAGAGACAGAGACAGGTGAGACACGTCCAACAGGAACTAAAGAGACAGGTGAGACGCGTCCAACAGAAACTAAAGAGACAGAGACAGGTGAGACACGTCCAACAGGAACTAAAGAGACAGGTGAGACGCGTCCAACAGGAACTAAAGAGACAGGTGAGACGCGTCCAACAGGAACTAAAGAGACAGAGACACAGGTGAGACACGTCCAACAGGAACTAAAGAGACAGAGACAGGTGAGACGCGTCCAACAAGAACTAAAGAGACAGACACAGGTGAGATGCGTCCAACAGGAACTAAAGAGACAGAGACACAGATGAGACACGTCCAACAGGAACTAAAGAGACAGAGACACAGGTGAGACGCGTCCAACAGGAACTAAAGAGACAGGTGAGACGCGTCCAACAGGAACTAAAGAGACAGGTGAGACGTGTCCAACAGGAACTAAAGAGACAGAGACAGGTGAGACGCGTCCAACAGGAACTAAAGAGACAGAGACAGGTGAGACGCGTCCAACAGGAACTAAAGAGACAGAGACAGGTGAGACACGTCCAACAGGAACTAAAGAGACAGAGACAGGTGAGACACGTCCAACAGGAACTAAAGAGACAGAGACACAGGTGAGACGCGTCCAACAGGAACTAAAGAGACAGGTGAGACGCGTCCAACAGGAACTAAAGAGACAGGTGAGACGCGTCCAACAGGAACTAAAGAGACAGAGACACAGGTGAGACACGTCCAACAGGAACTAAAGAGACAGGTGAGATGCGTCCAACAGGAACTAAAGAGACAGAGACAGGTGAGACACGTCCAACAGGAACTAAAGAGACAGAGACAGGTGAGACGCGTCCAACAGGAACTAAAGAGACAGAGACACAGGTGAGACACGTCCAACAGGAACTAAAGAGACAGGTGAGACGCGTCCAACAGGAACTACAGAGACAGGTGAGACACGTTCAACAGGAACTAAAGAGACAGAGACAGGTGAGACGCGTCCAACAGGAACTAAAGAGACAGAGACACAGGTGAGACACGTCCAACAGGAACTAAAGAGACAGAGACAGGTGAGACGCGTCCAACAAGAACTAAAGAGACAGAGACAGGTGAGACGCGTCCAACAGGAACTATAGAGACAGAGACAGGTGAGACGCGTCCAACAAGAACTAAAGAGACAGAGACAGGTGAGACGCGTCCAACAGGAACTAAAGAGACAGGTGAGACGCGTCCAACAGGAACTAAAGAGACAGAGACAGGTGAGACGCGTCCAACAGGAACTAAAGAGACAGAGACAGGTGAGACGCGTCCAACAAGAACTAAAGAGACAGAGACAGGTGAGACGCGTCCAACAGGAACTAAAGAGACAGAGACAGGTGAGACGCGTCCAACAGGAACTAAAGAGACAGACACAGGTGAGACGCGTCCAACAGGAACTAAAGAGACAGAGACAGGTGAGACACGTCCAACAGGAACTAAAGAGACAGGTGAGACGCGTCCAACAGGAACTAAAGAGACAGAGACAGGTGAGACACGTCCAACAGGAACTAAAGAGACAGAGACACAGGTGAGACGCGTCCAACAGGAACTAAAGAGACAGAGACACAGGTGAGACACGTCCAACAGAAACTAAAGAGACAGGGACAGGTGAGACACGTCCAACAGGAACTAAAGAGACAGAGACAGGTGAGACACGTCCAACAGGAACTAAAGAGACAGAGACACAGGTGAGACACGTCCAACAGGAACTAAAGAGACAGAGACACAGGTGAGACACGTCCAACAGGAACTAAAGAGACAGAGACAGGTGAGACGTGTCCAACAGGAACTAAAGAGACAGGTGAGACGCGTCCAACAGGAACTAAAGAGACAGAGACACAGGTGAGACGCGTCCAACAGGAACTAAAGAGACAGGTGAGACGCGTCCAACAGGAACTAAAGAGACAGAGACACAGGTGAGACGCGTCCAACAGGAACTAAAGAGACAGGTGAGACGCGTCCAACAGGAACTAAAGAGACAGGTGAGACGCGTCCAACAGGAACTAAAGAGACAGAGACAGGTGAGACACGTCCAACAAGAACTAAAGAGACAGAGACAGGTGAGACACGTCCAACAGGAACTAAAGAGACAGAGACAGGTGAGACGTGTCCAACAGGAACTAAAGAGACAGAGACACAGGTGAGACACGTCCAACAGGAACTAAAGAGACAAGAGACAGGTGAGACACGTCCAACAGGAACTAAAGAGACAGAGACACAGGTGAGACACGTCCAACAGGAACTAAAGAGACAGAGACAGGTGAGACACGTCCAACAGGAACTAAAGAGACAGAGACACAGGTGAGACACGTCCAACAGGAACTAAAGAGACAGAGACACAGGTGAGACACGTCCAACAGGAACTAAAGAGACAGAGACAGGTGAGACGTGTCCAACAGGAACTAAAGAGACAGGTGAGACGCGTCCAACAGGAACTAAAGAGACAGAGACACAGGTGAGACGCGTCCAACAGGAACTAAAGAGACAGGTGAGACGCGTCCAACAGGAACTAAAGAGACAGGTGAGACGCGTCCAACAGGAACTAAAGAGACAGAGACAGGTGAGACACGTCCAACAAGAACTAAAGAGACAGAGACAGGTGAGACACGTCCAACAGGAACTAAAGAGACAGAGACAGGTGAGACGTGTCCAACAGGAACTAAAGAGACAGGTGAGACGCGTCCAACAGGAACTAAAGAGACAGAGACACAGGTGAGACGCGTCCAACAGGAACTAAAGAGACAGAGACAGGTGAGACGTGTCCAACAAGAACTAAAGAGACAGGTGAGACGCGTCCAACAGGAACTGGTCTAAAATCTGTCCCAGGTCTGTCCTCTGGTCTTGGACCGGTCCACTCACGTCTCGGGGCGGGGGGGAGGTGAAGGACTGGTCCATCCGACACTGGATGGCAAGTTTGATGTCGTCTGCGTCCACTGTGGACTTCTTGGCGTGGGTCGAGTAGATTTTGGCGTCTTCTATGATCGTCGTCACATATCCTGAGAGACAGAGAAGACCAGGTCTAAACCAGGACTAAACCAGGACTAAACCAGGACTAAACCAGGACTAAACCAGGTCTGAACCAGGTCTAAACCAGGACTAAACCAGGACTAAACCAGGACTAAACCAGGACTAAACCAGGTCTGAACCAGGTCTAAACCAGGACTAAACCAGGTCTAAACCAGGACTAAACCAGGACTAAACCAGGACTAAACCAGGTCTAAACCAGGACTAAACCAGGACTAAACCAGGACTAAACCAGGACTAAACCAGGTCTGAACCAGGTCTAAACCAGGTCTAAACCAGGACTAAACCAGGACTAAACCAGGTCTAAACCAGGACTAAACCAGGTCTAAACCAGGTCTAAACCAGGTCTAAACCAGGTCTAAACCAGGACTAAACCAGGTCTAAACCAGGTCTAAACCAGGACTAAACCAGGACTAAAACCAGATGACAGAAAGTAACATGAACTCAAATTAGGTGAACTCTAAGCCTGGCTTACTTACTGTAGGTGAACTCTAAGCCTGGTTTACTTACTGTAGGTGAACTCTAAGTCTGGTTTACTTACTGTAGGTGAAATCTAAGCCTGGTTTACTTACTGTAGGTGAACTCTAAGTCTGGTTTACTTACTGTAGGTGAACTCTAAGCCTGGCTTACTTACTGTAGGTGAACTCTAAGCCTGGTTTACTTACTGTAGGTGAACTCTGAGCCTGGTTTACTTACTGTAGGTGAACTCTGAGCCTGGTTTACTTACTGTAGGTGAACTCTAAGCCTGGCTTACTTACTGTAGGTGAACTCTGAGCCTGGTTTACTTACTGTAGGTGAACTCTAAGCCTGGTTTACTTACTGTAGGTGAACTCTAAGCCTGGTTTACTTACTGTAGGTGAACTCTAAGCCTGGTTTACTTACTGTAGGTGAACTCTAAGCCTGGTTTACTTACTGTAGGTGAACTCTGAGCCTGGTTTACTTACTGTAGGTGAACTCTGAGCCTGGTTTACTTACTGTAGGTGAACTCTAAGCCTGGCTTACTTACTGTAGGTGAACTCTAAGTCTGGTTTACTTACTGTAGGTGAAATCTAAGCCTGGTTTACTTACTGTAGGTGAACTCTGAGCCTGGCTTACTTACTGTAGGTGAACTCTGAGCCTGGTTTACTTACTGTAGGTGAACTCTAAGCCTGGTTTACTTACTGTAGGTGAACTCTAAGCCTGGTTTACTTACTGTAGGTGAACTCTAAGCCTGGTTTACTTACTGTAGGTGAACTCTAAGCCTGGTTTACTTACTGTAGGTGAACTCTAAGTCTGGTTTACTTACTGTAGGTGAACTCTGAGTCTGGTTTACTTACTGTAGGTGAACTCTAAGCCTGGCTTACTTACTGTAGGTGAACTCTAAGCCTGGTTTACTTACTGTAGGTGAACTCTAAGCCTGGCTTACTTACTGTAGGTGAACTCTAAGCCTGGTTTACTTACTGTAGGTGAACTCTAAGCCTTGCTTACTTACTGTAGGTGAACTCTAAGCCTGGTTTACTTACTGTAGGTGAACTCTAAGCCTGGTTTACTTACTGTAGGTGAACTCTGAGCCTGGTTTACTTACTGTAGGTGAACTCTGAGCCTGGTTTACTTACTGTAGGTGAACTCTAAGTCTGGTTTACTTACTGTAGGTGAACTCTAAGCCTGGTTTACTTACTGTAGGTGAACTCTGAGCCTGGTTTACTTACTGTAGGTGAACTCTAAGTCTGGTTTACTTACTGTAGGTGAACTCTAAGCCTGGTTTACTTACTGTAGGTGAACTCTAAGCCTGGTTTACTTACTGTAGGTGAACTCTAAGCCTGGTTTACTTACTGTAGGTGAACTCTAAGCCTGGTTTACTTACTGTAGGTGAACTCTAAGCCTGGTTTACTTACTGTAGGTGAACTCTAAGCCTGGTTTACTTACTGTAGGTGAACTCTAAGCCTGGTTTACTTACTGTAGGTGAACTCTGAGTCTGGTTTACTTACTGTAGGTGAACTCTAAGCCTGGTTTACTTACTGTAGGTGAACTCTAAGCCTGGTTTACTTACTGTAGGTGAACTCTAAGCCTGGTTTACTTACTGTAGGTGAACTCTAAGCCTAGTTTACTTACTGTAGGTGAACTCTAAGTCTGGTTTACTTACTGTAGGTGAACTCTAAGCCTGGTTTACTTACTGTAGGTGAACTCTAAGCCTGGTTTACTTACTGTAGGTGAACTCTAAGCCTGGCTTACTTACTGTAGGTGAACTCTAAGCCTGGTTTACTTACTGTAGGTGAACTCTAAGCCTTGCTTACTTACTGTAGGTGAACTCTAAGCCTGGTTTACTTAGTGTAGGTGAACTCTAAGCCTGGTTTACTTACTGTAGGTGAACTCTAAGCCTGGTTTACTTACTGTAGGTGAACTCTAACATCTGGTTGATGACGCGGGGCTCGTACTCTGTGATGCCCATGTCTTTGAGGATCTGGATCATCACCTGGAACAATAATCATAAAGCCTCAGTCTCAGACAGCGCTTTACAGTCAGAGCCACTCTTTCTTCTCTCAGTAACGCTCTCTGATGCCACTCGGGCTGGGTACAGTCAAGATACTTTTGTTGTATCAAAAGAAAAGTTACACTCCTACTGGTATCAAAAAAATATTTTATTTTTTATTTGATACTGCGTCCCAGTCCCTAGTGGGACGTTTAATGTTCCTTTGCATGAATCAAATAAATAACACAGATCAAATCATACACACTGTTGGTTTAACTCACGGCTGAGGATTGTGCTCCAGAAATGTGTCTTTTATTGAATGTTATTGTGTTTTATGATTGTAGAAGATGAATTAGCTCACCATAGGTTTTAGAAAAAGTATCGCTCAGGCACCAGGATCGAAAACCAGGTATCGTTTAGGAACTGGGATCCAAAAAATCTGAATAGTACCCAGCTCTAATTGCCACAGCTGCCCTGGGGCAGACTGACAGAGACATGGCCCCTCCAACCATCAAACACACGCTCATGCTGCTAATTACTTGGTCACTGTAGCTCAGTTTTTAAAAAACATAAGTGAAATGTAGTATAGGACATGACAAAAAGTTAAAAAAGCAGTCATCTGGATTTGATTTTTAAGATGACAGAGGCAATTACCCTGAACAAGTGAGAGTCTTCACAGATATAGGTAGTTATAGCAATAATAACACTTTGAATAAAATACAATAGAATTGATACAAATATACAAGATTTGCCAATTTACAAATCTAAAAAAAAAAAAAAGTAGTAAATATATAAAAAAGGTAAACATTGTGGATCAACAAATGACTTAATAAATATGACTTTAGACAAGCCACAAGCCATGAGTCAGTGAATAGTTTAAAGCTGTTGAGAAGGGAAAACGACTCTGCTACTGTCACAGCTGAGCTTAGGTTCTGACGCTTTTCAGAAAAACAAGCACAGGACATTTCAGGACATAATCCTGATTTACACAGGATAAATAAACTGAGTCTAAAGAACAAAAGCTAAACTACATCCATTAATGCTGCGTTCATGTCGTCCTCAAACTCGGGAAAACCTTTATCCGAGTTAAAAGAGTCGTAAAAAGAACTCAGGTCTAAACCTGCTCCTGACTCCTCTGCTTCATGGACGGAGCAGAGAAGCAGCTGATTTATTCATTTGTGTGCTACACATGAGCTCTGTGACTACACATTGCTAATAATAAGTTTACTACTCAGGATGTTTGGGTTCAGTGAAACATAACAGAGCTGCATTAGTCAGAGTGGAGTAAAAAAGTAAACAATCAGCCTTGAAACAACTCTTTGAACTGTTTTGTCACTCTTGGGGAATATTTATCACTCACTGAAGTATCAGTAGTAGTTTACAGTACTTTATATCCTAAACTGCTGCATTGTTTTACTGTTTGTGAAAAATAACTTGCATTTGCGTAGGTCTATCAGCTCTCGCTCACAGAGAAGAAACAGAACTGCATTAAAAATGATAATCGTTGTCCTTAATTTAATTTTCCTAGGACGACCAGATTTCTAAACCAAAAAACTGAAACACATATTTTTTCATGGTGCATTTGAACTCAACAAGAGACAAAAAACCTTCCGAAATCCATATAATTTTCTGGCACATAATCAGAGTACATAACGCTAGGGCTTACATTGTGATTTTTATGGTAATTCATTAGTTAAAATTATGACATCGTAAATAATTTTAGTGACAAAAGTCTTTAAACAAAAGTGTTTTAAGTGTCCTATTCTTTACTGTTGGTTAAAGTGGGGACAACTGGGACAAGGTTTGTTGAAAACTGGGACATGTGAGTGTTTTTACAGATCTGTCCTGGGACATAGGACAAGAAACCTGAAACTAGGACTGTCCCACATAAACAGAGCCTAATGTTACCCTAACGTCCGAGCTCTTTGGCTAAAGCGACTAAATATCTGCAAAATGTATTAATGATTTTATTATAACGCTCTCTGACTACTACTGCTCCAGACTTTCTGAGACTGAAGCTCAGAACATAAACAAGGCTGGAAAACACTGAATAAACCTGGACTAAAAACTGCGCTGGTATCAGAGAGGAGAGACATTCTTACTAAAGTATTTTACTCCGGGACAAATAAGAAAGACAGGCTTTGTTTTTCTGTCAAACACAAAGTTAAACTCAGGTTAAACCAACGCTCGGGAGAAGCTAAAAACAAACGAGCACGGGCTTCAGGGAGAGCGGACTTTAACTCATTTCTGTGCTTTCCTCGTCATTCCCCAGCTCCCACTGGACCCCAGGACAACACTGACCCCTCCCCAGCTCGGTGTCATTTACTGACTTTATTATTTAGCGGTGAATCTGAGACAATGTTAAAAAATAAATCTGTGGGCTGTGCTAACGTTAGCCGCTAACAGGCTAATGCTAACGAACTGAGGTCCGGAGCGGGACTAAAGGCCGTTAAACTGCTCTTCTCCGGGGACAGTGACCTCCACAGAGGACCGGGGGTTCTCTGAGAGCTGCCCGGGTACAGGCCACCTCCTCCGGGTCAGATTTAAACCTCACCTGAGCGTCTTTAGGGATGGTTTTCGGAGCAGACATTTTGTTTTCCGCCTCCTCTTCTTCTTCTGCGGTGGTTCTCTCCAGACTCAGACTGAGGCACAGCGCCACAGCCGGACACAGACAGAACTGCACTAAACCCTCGTCCGAACCGGAACTAAAATCAATCTAGGACTAATTTAGGACACTTTCTGTTACAAAATCTTTATTAAATGCATAACTGGAGAATAAAGTGAATACTGCGAGTAAATACAGCCGCTTAAACACAAAGTTATATAAGATAGTGCTGGCTAATAAACTGTGAACAATATTAAATTATAATCACAAATTTAACAATTCACAGCAGCTCTTGGACCTGATCACCAATCATGTTTACACCAAACAGTTTTTCTTTTCAGCAGACGGCCTCCGGCTGAACTCCCAACCAGAATCTGTTACTGGTTTGAACAGGACACACCTGGAGAGGACAGGACACGCCTGGAGAGGACAGGACACGCCTGGAGAGGACAGGACACGCCTGGAGAGGACAGGACACGCCTGGAGAGGACAGGACACGCCTGGAGAGGACAGGACACGCCTGGAGAGGACAGGACACACCTGGAGGGGACAGGACACGCCTGGAGAGGACAGGACACGCCTGGAGGGGACAGGACACGCCTGGAGAGGACAGGACACGCCTGGAGAGGACAGGACACGCCTGGAGAGGACAGGACACGCCTGGAGAGGACAGGACACGCCTGGAGAGGACAGGACATGCCTGGAGAGGACAGGACATGCCTGGAGTGGGTGAGACACTGCTCCTCTCTGAGCTCTGGGTCTAACAGATCTGAGGAGGACGTGGAGTTTACAAACAGACAGGGCCAGCTACTGGCAGCGACCAAATGTCTTGATCATATATATTACAAACCAAATAGGCTTAGTTTAACAAAAGAAAATAACAGCCCCTGTGCAAGTAAATAGTTGAACATGTGTTCAGTGTTGTCAAACCCAACTTTCCCAAGTACAGACATTTACAGTCAACAAAAGCGTAAGTGGCTAAACAGTGCTAGCAGTAAGGCTAATAATAAAAGAGTTTTTCTCAGTAATGGAAGTGTTTATGACAGAGCAGAGGAGAGGAGGAGGCTGCTTCATCTCTGGAGCTGGTTCCTACAAAAAAGTTTGGGAAACAGCCTGTTCTCTAATTTATCTCTGCTTTTGTTGTTTGTGGTTGATGTCCATTGCGTAACTTATCAGAAAGAACTGAGCTTAACTGTATTCATACAAATAAAAAAATACATCCAATGTTATCCTCTGCATCCAAGGCTAACCTAAACTACTGAACTTTCTAGAGTTGTCTCTGAGCAGATTTTATTGATTTTGTTAAATTTTTAATCATAGCACATTAGCCATAATGAATTTTAAACCTATAGTTATTAATAAAGTGAATAGGTTATTAACTATTCATGTATATTAAAGACATATACGTACAACTGTCCTATACAATGTCTCCTATTAAATAATATTGTATCGTAGTTTTGTTCAGGGATCTTCCCAGCTCTGAAGCTGAAACTCAGTTATATTCTTGAATTTTGGAGAGAAGTAAAACTATATCATTCTTTACAATAATAATAATGTAGTAGGAGCTGACAATATTTTTTATAATTTAAAATGCACCAGAATACAGGAAATTGCATCTGTTTTGTTCAAAATTTCCCGGGGGAGCACCCCCAGACCCCACGGGTTTATATTGTCCCTACAAAAACATAATCTGCTTATGATACAACAGGGGCAGGGATCTGGAAGCAACACAAATATAACTGCACTTTTAATGGTGTTCATTTGCATTGTAGACCTGGCTCAGATGGGGTTCATTCATCCATCCATCCATCTTCTTCCGCTTATCCGGGACCGGGTCGCGGAGGCAGCAGTCTAAGCAAAGATGCCCAGACTTCCCTATCCACAGACACTTCCTCCAGCTCTACCGGGAGGACCCCAAGGCGTTCCCAGGCTGAGAGACGTAGTCCCTCCAGCGTGTCCTAGGTCTTCCCCGGGGCCTCCGCCCGGTGGGACATGAACACCTCCCCAGGGAGGCGACCAGGAGGCATCCGGAACAGATGCCCGAGCCACCTCAACTGACTCCTCTCGATGTGGAGGAGCAGTGGCTCTACTCCGAGCTCCTCCCGTGTGACAGAGCTCCTCACCTTATCTCTAAGGGAGCGCCCAGCCACCCTGCGGAGGAAACTCATTTCGGCCGCTTGTATCCGGGATCTTGTCCTTTCGGTCATGACCCAAAGCTCATGACCATAGGTGAGAGTAGGAACGTAGATCGACAGTAAATCGAGAGCTTCGCCTTTCGGCTCAGCTCCTTCTTTACCACAACAGACCGATACAACGACCGCATTACTGCAGACGCTGCACCGATCCGTCTGTCGATCTCACGCTCCATCCTTCCCTCACTCGTGAACAAGACCCCAAGATACTTGAACTCCTCCACTTGAGGCAGGAGCTCTCCCCCAACCTGGAGAGGGCAAGCCACCCTTTTCCGGTCGAGAACCATGGCCTCAGACTTGGAGGTGCTGATTCTCATCCCAGCCGCTTCACACTCGGCCGCAAACCGCCCCAGTGCACACTGAAGGTCCTGGTTTGATGAAGCCAACAGAACAACATCATCTGCAAAAAGCAGAGATGAAATCCTGTGGTTCCCAAACCTGACTCCCTCCGGCCCCTGGCTGCACCTAGAAATTCTGTCCATAAAAATAATGAACAGAACCGGTGACAAAGGGCAACCCTGCCGGAGTCCAACATGCACTGGGAACAGGTCTGACTTACAACCGGCAATGCGGACCAAGCTCCTGCTCCGGTCGTACAGGGACTGGACAGCCCTTAGCAAAGGGCCCCGGACCCCATACTCCCAGAGTACCCCCCACAGGACGCTACGAGGGACACGGTCGAACGCCTTCTCCAAATCCACAAAACACATGTGGACTGGATGGGCGAACTCCCATGAACCCTCGAGCACCCGATAGAGGGTGTAGAGCTGGTCCACTGTTCCACGGCCAGGACGAAAACCGCATTGTTCCTTCTGAATCCGAGGTTCGACTATCGGCCGAATTCTCCTCTCCAGTACCCTGGAGTAGACTTTCCCGGGGAGGCTGAGGAGTGTGATCCCCCTGTAGTTGGAACACACCCTCCGGTCCCCCTTCTTAAAAAGAGGGACCACCACCCCGGTCTGCCAGTCCAAAGGCACTGTCCCCAACCGCCACGCAATGTTGCAGAGACGTGTCAGCCACGACAACCCCACAACATCCAGGGACTTGAGGTACTCAGGACGGATCTCATCCACCCCCGGAGCCTTGCCACCGAGGAGCTTTTCAACCACCTCAGTGACTTCAGCCCGGGTGATGGACAAGTCCACCTCTGAGTCCCCAGCCTCTGCTTCCTCAATGGAAGGCGTGTCGGTGGGATTGAGGAGATCCTCAAAGTATTCCTTCCACCGCCCGACAACATCCCCAGTCGAGGTCAACAGCTCCCCACCTCCACTGTAAACAGTGTTGGTGAAGCACTGCTTCCCCCTCCTGAGGCGGCGGACGGTTTGCCAGAATTTCTTTGATTCTTTGGCTAGATATAGTCGGGCTCACCTCCACGCACAGCTTGGGCTCTGAAACCCAGCTCCTCGAGAGAGGTTGGACTCTCCACCACTCTGGCGTTGCCCGCGGTGAGAGGCGGCGTGCCGGTGTGGGCTTGCTCATAGCCCCCCAGCTCAGCCGCCATGTGTTGGAGTTTACCCCAGTAAACGAGAGGGTCGCGTCCCTACGCCTTCGGGTTGGGGACAGGTCTCTTACTGTTGTTTGTGCCTATGGGCCAAATAGCAGTACAGAGTACCCGGCCTTCTTGGAGTCCCTGGGAGGTGTACTGGAAGGTGCACCGACTGGGGACCCCATTGTTTTGCTGGGAGACTTCAACGCCCACGTGGGCGACGACAGTGATACCTGGAGGGGTGTGATTGGGAAGAACGGCCTCCCCGATCTGAACCCGAATGGTGTTTTGTTATTGGACTTCTGTGCTAGTCACAGTTTGTCCATAACGAACACCATGTTCAAGCACAAGGGTGTCCTTCAGTGCACGTGGCACCAGGACACCCTAGGCCGGAGGTCGATGATCGACTTTGTAGTCGTGTCATCTGACCTTCGGCCGTGTGTCTTGGACACTCGGGTGAAGAGAGGGGCTGAGCTGTCAACCGATCACCACCTGGTGGTGAGTTGGATCCGCTGGCAGGGAAGGAGGCCGGACAGACTCGGCAGGCCCAAACGTGTTGTGAGGGTCTGTTGGGAACGTCTGGCTGAGCCCTCTGTCAGAGGGGTCTTCAACTCCCACCTCCGGGAGAGCTTTGACCAGATCCCGAGGGAGGTTGGAGACATGGAGTCCGAGTGGACCATGTTCTCCACCTCTATTGTCAATGCGGCCGTTCGGAGCTGTGGTCGCAAGGTCTCTGGTGCCTGTCGTGGCGGCAATCCCCGAACCCGGTGGTGGACACCGGAAGTAAGGGATGTCGTCAGGCTGAAGAAGGAGTCCTATCGAGCTTGGTTGGCTCGTGGGACTCCTGAAGCAGCTGATGGGTACCGGCAGGCCAAGTGTGCGGCGGCCCGGGCGGTTGTGGAGGCAAAAACTCGGGTCTGGGAAAAGTTCGGGGAGGCCATGGAGGAGGACTATCGGTTGGCCTCAAAGAAATTCTGGGGTTCATTCAGTCTGCATGTTATTTGGGGTTTGCGCTTGCAGTAATTAAGGGGCCACAGGCAAAATCTTGTTTAGGGCCACTAAAACTGCATACAGAGATTATTGTTAGAGAACGCTCACATTCAAACATCCAGGCCTGTCCAACAACACCACCCCAGGTGCAAGGTTCACCCGCACTATAAACAGTTCATCTTTGCAGGGTACACAGGCATCACAGAATGTGGCATCCCAACAAAAAGGGGAGGCAGGGAGCACTGGCAGGATCCTAAAACAATAGAAGTAGATTTAGCCCACGCACAAGGGCGCTGTTCAATGTAGGCTAAGAGACAGTGGACACCTACCGAGGGAACAATGCATGACACTCGCTGAAGCAGCAGTACCGAGACCCCGAACACAATAACGCTGCAGTACACAGCAGATCCAGCAGAGGAGCTATGGCTTCACCTGGAGCACTGGCAGCAGATGCGTTCAACAGTTGTATACCTCAGTTACTCTGTTCAGCTCTGCGGTAGCCTTCGGACAAAGCGCCTGCATGCTAAAAACAATAGCCTGTTAGCATTGGTGCTAGCGCACCATAAATGAGCGGTACTGCCAAATAAAGCGACGTCTGTCTCTTTGTTTCCTCTGCCTTTAAATCACTTTACTGTTGTATCTTAGTGAATGAGCCCTGTTAAAGCATTATAACTTATTTTCTTTTTCTCTTTAAAGCATTATATTCTTATTTTCTAGTTTCTATCTGTGCACTAAAAGCTTTTCCCTTTCCTCCACAAAACTTTAGCACCTGCTCTTCCAACGTGATACATTTACAGCACTTTTAGCTGTGTAGTTGTGATAAATCAAACAGCGACTGCAAAGTGATTTCATTTGCATTTTCTCCGTCTTGAAATTTGTGTGTTCTGGCGAGAACGCCTCATTTTACATATTCATTAAGTCACCAGAGCAAAATCTATGCTGCACTCTTTTAGCACATGTGAGTCTGAATCTGGCCCTAAGTTGCTTTCTATTAGTTTGTGTTTTTCATGAGTTGCTTGTTTGTTTGTAGTTGTTTCCCCTGTGAACTGATTCGCATAAACCTATCCATGAATTAGCTCTGTTACCACGCACACTGCTCTGCTCTAGCGCAGGTTTTATATGAAAAATGAAACTAGTATTAAAGTTAGTTGTGTATTTTACTGAGATAATGTAAAATATGTATTTATTATAAATGTAGAATTAAAAATGCATTTATTTTTATTTTTCTGTACTAATTTGCGAGACTTGCTTTGTTTAAAGGGAAACCCTCTGTAATTGATAAAGGTTGCTGAGCTCATGGTTAACACTTAAGCTGTGAATCTTTGGGTGGAAGTCTCAAAGTGGAGTTGTAGATTATTCTAAGTTCAAAATAAAATCTCTATGCAGGCTGTGTACATTAGCAACAACTGTTTCCAGTTCAGTGTCTGTAACAGTCGCTGGTCTCCTGGACCAAGAGCAATGGAAACACAAACAGATTTTGGGGCAAACTGAACTAAACCGTCTCATATTGTACGTTTGCGTACGTCATGTTTGCGTACGTCATGTTTGCGTACGTCACGTTTGCGTACGTCATGTTTGCGTACGTCATGTATGTGTACGTCAAGTTTGCGTACGTCAGGTTTGTGTACGCCGAACTCACGTTTAATCTCATGAGGTTTTGCGAGATTTCCCGTCTGACCTGGGAATGTTGGTGAGTGAAATCTGTTGGTGTGTGATGTGTTGTCTTTGCCACACTCTGTAGCAACAAACCTGTGATAGCTTTGGTTTTTTATCGCCGTGTGTGGGGTCTCTAAGGTTTTGAAAATCTTCTGACAACTTTAAGATCTTGCAGTGTGAACCAGGTATTACCTGTCCAGCCTGGGAGTGGTACAGACAGCACTGGAGCTCCACCAGCAGGGGGCAGACAGAGTCCAATGCTGACCCAGCAGTAGATTCTTTTATCGCTCAGGTATGATGCAGTTCCTCTGGTGAACGAAGTGAAGCCTGTGGAGCGCTGCATTGACTGTATCCAGTAATATTAGTGTGAGGTTCAGGAGGAAATAGGAGGCTTTTGTTTGTCCTGCATGTTACGACCCAGCTCAGCTCAGGGGAAGGGAAGTAACACAAACCAAGATGTGAAATGGTTAACTAAAGTTATACATTTATTTAAAAGGAATGTAAAGGGTAACGTTAACAAAATTACTACAAAAATGGTCAAACAAAAGGCTCTTCACAAAACTTTAAAAAATATGTTCCGTACAGAGAAACAAAATTATAACATAAACAAAACCTAGTCACATTAAAAAATGAATGACAACTGGAGACACAGAGAGAAGCTGCACGCTGGTCACACCAAATCCCAGCAGCCAGGAGCGGCAGGAGGCGTGTCCTTATAAAGGTGTGGTGGTGGCAGGTGGAGCCGAGGGATTGGCCAGAGATTGGGATGCCACACCAATCAAAGGAGAAGCAGCACAAACACACAGAAGCCAATTAGGATCAGAGCCGGAGGGTTCAACTCACAAATGGCACAGAGGAGAGACGCTGAGGCCAGAGCCGTAACACTGCACAGTTTAGTTTTTCTACACCAGTGGCTGCATCTCTTCATCTTCATCTGAAACAGTGTTTGGTCGAAAGCAGCTCCGGAAAAAGCTTTCAATTTCTCCCCATCTCTTTTTAAAGAATGCCTTTATTTCTTCAGCTGTTGTCAGCCTGAAGATTTGAGAATTGCATTGGTTCTCTCCACTTTCCTGGACCATGGTTTCAATCTTATCAAACAGCTTTTGGACCTGGCCACTGCCTTTGTTTTTGTTGTTGAAGATCGTGTAGCGCTGATTACACTTCTCCACGAGCTTCTTCATGGTGCGATTTTCTTCTATCAGGTCTTCAATCTTCTCAGCCCCGAGGTCGTCTCCGTGAGTGAACAGAACCATCGTGAACTTGGCTGCATCTTCATCAAACATTTTGGGCATCAGCTCCAGAAGTTTGGTGTCTCTTTTAGAGACTCTTCCGAGACGCACCACGATGATGAAGGCGTGAGGACCAGGCGTTAGCTTCATCACAGATTTCATGATTCGTTTGAACAATTTCTTTGGTTTCAAACCTTCATCACTGAACCCTGGAGTGTCCACCACCGTGACCTCTCGACCCAACACTGGAGCAGTTTTACATTCTGCCTCAGTGCTCACAGAGTTGAACCCACAGCTGGCTCTGAACTGATCTGGCCCCAGGATGGTGTTTCCAGAGGAGCTCTTCCCAGCGCCAGGCAGACCCAGCAGGACCAGGCGCATCTGCTCTATCTTTGGGGAAGGCTCAAGGTCCAGCAGCTCAAATGCTGTAAGACAAAGGAGTGATCAGGCTTTAGAGCAAACAAAAGGTTTATTTAGTCTTACACAAATATAACTCATTAACGTGCTCGCTTCCTTCAGTCTTCCGCAAAAAAGTCACATGATGTTACTGTGATGTGTCATCAGCTGTGGTAATCCCCGTAACAACACTCCATATTAGAAACAAGTAAGAGCCTGAGACGAAAAGCTGAACAAGAGAAAAAAAAGTCTGCAATTTCAGACCACTGCCAACAGGAGAACCATAATGGACTGGGACAGAGGCAGAGTCATTGGGAAAGAGGACAACAAACATCAGCATTGGATTAAAGGTGATTAAAATACAAAAACATGTTCACAGGACTGCAGGGGGCGCTATTGTCCTACCGCTCATATCATTTGACAAGACCCACCCCAGCAACATCATGTGACCTTCGTGTCAACCTATAATACTCTTTGGTTTGTCTGTTTGTAAGAACATGAAGGATTTCAGAAAACTCAACTCTATCTGAACAAAACTGAAGAGGATACCTGGAGCCAGGGGGAGCTCTTGGTGAGACACTGCTCCTCTCTGAGCTCTGGGTCTAACAACAGGATCTGAGGAGGACAGAGATAAACATTAAAACAGGCAGCAGCAGAGTCTGTTCTGAGTGACACATTTACAGCAAAGACCGTCTGACGCTGCAGACCAATGTGAACTTCACCCAGAATGTCACTGAGGAGAACTGGTCGGAACGGGTCATACCTGGTGTGGGCAGGACTAGAGGTCGACCGATAGATTGGGCCGATATTTGCATTTTTTTTTTTTTTTTTTTTTTTGACAATCAGCCGATTCTTTGACTTTTTTGCCAACTTTTATTCAGGCACATGTGTGGGCAACCATGTAAAGGACCCCAACTGAAGGCGCAGCTGTGAAGCAGCACAGTTGCAGCACAGCAGAGAGAGTGAAGGCAGGCTACTCATGGGAGGCTCCAGTTTTAAAGGGAAAAGGACTTGGATTGGAAGGAAATGTAAATACACGGATTGGCTTTGTTCGAACTCCTTGGCCTTTAGCTTCAATCTACAAGAAGAAAGGTGCTGTACCATAGCTTCTGATCTCCGACTGTGGTTAAATGTCTTATAGAGCCTTATAGTAAACTAAGAAGTAGCAGAGACTTCAAAATTATTACTAGGGACATTATTTTTCTTATAGCAGTGGTAAAAAGACGTGAACGCTCAGGTTAGACGGGATGTTAATTGGAGGAATAGTCTTCTTGTAACATGATTTGTGTAGAAATTAAATTAGTACATAGTTAACTTTATGTTGTAAAGATGTTGGAGGGACATACGCTGTCCTCAGAGTCGGACATTAATCTGCATGTTTCTGTGTAGCGTTGAGTGCTTTTGTTTTCACATCAGTTTCTCTCCTGCAGCTCTGTTTTACTGCAGTATATGGCTCTATAAGACAACATTTAACCACTTTCAGTGGAACTGAAGTTACACCACACACATCTGTGCACCTGTGGACTGAATCTAAAGCAGCAAACGTGTTTGAAAGTAGCCTAAATATCTGTTTATTTATATTTCCTCCTAAAGAGAATTTGAAAGCAGGAATTCAAACGTTACTCTAAAGTCAGTAACATCAACATGTGAATGTGCATTATACACAACATACTAAGACAATAATAGAAGCTAGTGCAGATTTGCTAAAACTTGCCAGTTTTTAGATGTGGTTGTTCAGAAATCACAAAAATGTGATTTTGTGGCTCTACACCAGGGGTCATCAATTAAAGTTCACTGAGGTCCAATTTGTGAAAATTTTCTCGAGTGAAAGTACGGAACATCATAATATTATTTTGTGCCTTGAAATAGCATTGCAGTTACATCAACATCTGTGTCTATAGTGCAAATACAGTAGAATTGTATATAGTGGCAATAACATTTTCCTAACATTAACATCAGTTTTAACACAAACTTGGGGTTATAAAATAATAAAATAAGAGGGTACACATATTTTTCTGTTAATAATAAAATAATAATAATCAAAATGCTCTTAATAATTGTCCCTGACTCAGAGACAGGAGACACAGGGGTTTTGAGCTAACCTCTGTTCCTTTCTACATCTGTCTGTCTCTTATTTCTCCACCGTCTGTCTCTCTCACAGTCACTGCTCTGTTTCCAAATCCACAGATCTGATTGGCTGATGGCGTCACATTCGAAGATTCGCTGTCTATTTTAACGCAGGAAATGTTTCACCCTTTAAAACTGAAGGGTTCTGTACCGCGCCTCAAAACACATGTAGCCTCCCAATTCTCTGGTAAATATGAGGCAGTCCTCTCCTCTGTGGGACAGAGGACAAACTCCAGTGGGAGGGGTGAGCTGTGGGACAGAGGACAAACTCCAGTGGGAGGGGTGAGTTATGGGACAGAGGACAAACTCCAGTGGGAGGGGTGAGCTGTGGGACAGAGGACAAACTCCAGTGGGAGGGGTGAGCTGTGGGACAGAGGACAAACTCCAGTGGGAGGGGTGAGTTATGGGACAGAGGACAAACTCCAGTGGGAGGGGTGAGTTATGGGACAGAGGACAAACTCCAGTGGGAGGGGTGAGTTATGGGACAGAGGACAAACTCCAGTGGGAGGGGTGAGCTGTGGGACAGAGGACAAACTCCAGTGGGAGGGGTGAGCTGTGGGACAGAGGACAAACTCCAGTGGGAGGGGTGAGTTATGGGACAGAGGACAAACTCCAGTGGGAGGGGTGAGCTGTGGGACAGAGGACAAACTCCAGTGGGAGGGGTGAGCTGTGGGACAGAGGACAAACTCCAGTGGGAGGGGTGAGCTGTGGGACAGAGGACAAACTCCAGTGGGAGGGGTGAGCTGTGGGACAGAGGACAAACTCCAGTGGGAGGGGTGAGCTGTGGGACAGAGGACAAACTCCAGTGGGAGGGGTGAGCTGTGGGACAGAGGACAAACTCCAGTGGGAGGGGTGAGCTGTGGGACAGAGGACAAACTCCAGTGGGAGGGGTGAGTTATGGGACAGAGGACAAACTCCAGTGGGAGGGGTGAGCTGTGGGACAGAGGACAAACTCCAGTGGGAGGGGTGAGTTATGGGATAGAACCGCTCACAGCCACAGTGTGTGTCATCTCCAGCTCGTCTCACTGAGCCGTAAAAAGAGAACTTCTATCTGTTGTAAATCGAGCAGTCCGGACGCTCCGCACACATTCTGGACCTAGTTCTGTCATTTTGTTGGACAATAACCAAAAACACACCTGATTTAAACCCTGCGGTGTTCATGTTGGAGCTTTAAAGCGCCAGGACACACTGCGTGTTGACGCGCTTTGAGAGAGGCGCCGCTGCTCCCGGTGAGTGTGGGGCTGAACAGGTTCATGTCCGTGGTGCGGTGCATGGGTTCGGGTCCGGATGGGACGGCGGCTGGGTCCGGATTCAGATCGCGGCCCGCCTATTAGTGACCCCTGCTCTATAGGATACATTGTATAGGTTTCTCATTGGAATACAATGAGGGGGTTTCTGACATTGCCATGATAAAAAAACGTACAAACTAAAGCATGGGTCCAATTGACTTTTTGTCATTGTTGTGTGAATTTCTCTGCCAAAATTTGTACCTAACTCTGCAGGGGGTGCTCTTGCAGCAATGGACATTTTTTCTTCTTTCATCTCCATAAGCCCAAAAAGTATGTGTGAGTTATAACAAATTAGGGTTTGTTAGCGAGCCACCGAATAAACCTGAAATTTGGGGCTGTGCTGTGGCAACACCGTTTAATATTCTACACAACCTTCAACAACTTTTGGTCAGACGCCTCTCCAGACGATGTTGACAAAATTTGAGGTCATTTACTTAAACGCCCTCAGACGAGTTCGTTAAAATGTGAAGGCTGCAAATCAGGGGGTCACATGATCAATCCAAGATGGCCGACTTCCGGTTGGTCAGGGGGCGTGGCCACAATATAATTTTTTATTGATATGGACATGCTGCACATGTATGCCAAATTTTGTTTGGCTCCAATGAAGTAAGTGTTGGGACGTTGCCATGGCAACACAATGGGAGCTGGGGCATACCCATTATTAAATATTTTGATCAGGGTTATGTGATTGCTGCTCTGAATTTAAAAAATTGTCTATAGAAAAACCCTCATCAGTGAACCTCTAGACAGGACGTACTTTGTGGGGACATACCTGGAAGAAAACCAGTCTGGAGTCGGTCAAACTTCTGCAGCAGCTCCAGGACCTGCTCCTGTCCCCAGGCCTTGTTGTCAAACACATGGTGTCTCCCTTCAAACATGGTGAAGATATCAGGCAGTGGACCCTCATCGTCTTCATAGAGGAAGTCCTCCAGAGACTGTTCCCCTAAGAAGTCTCCAAAGGTAAACAGCAGGAGACTGCGCTGCATTCCCTCAGCTCCTAACACCTCCATGGTTTTCTCCAGAGCCTGCTTCTGCTCAGCTGAGACACGATCCACCTTCAGAACCACCAGGAACAGACAGGGCCTGGAGCTGCTGAGGACCTCCTGACAGTAAAGTCTTATGGTGTCCAGGGCGTTAGGATTCAGGATCCCAGGAGTGTCCACCACAGACACCTGCCACTCCTGGACCTGCTCTGTGGCCTCTGAGATCTTTGTGGTCACAGGTCTAAGAGAGGATCTGGACTCAAAGACCTGTCGTCCCAGGATGGTGTTCCCCGAGGAGCTCTTCCCCACAGCACTGTTCCCCAGAAGAACCACAGTGAGCATTCGAGACATGGCTGCACCTGGAGGAGACAGCAGAGACTTATTCTGACATTTGTTCAGTAAAAACTTAATGGACCACGATGTACGCAGAACAACCTCTGTGAGAAAGTTTATGGTCAGGCCAGGAACAGGGTTAACTCCACAGCTGAAGCTGCTCTAGGAGCTAGAAGCTGGGGGAAGTATGGTGCACTGACCTCTGACCTCTGGTTTCATCTGCTGCTCCTCTTCTATCACTGCCATTAATATAATCTAATATTCTATATCTTTAATCAGTTCATAGCTGTCCACAGGTTGTCCCTCTGTCCCACTCCCCTGGACCCCTACCTCACCCCCGCTCCCCTGGACCCCTACCTCACCCCCACTCCCCTGGACCCCTACCTCACCCTCGCTCCCCTGGACCCCTACCTCACCCCCGCTCCCCTGGACCCCTACCTCACCCCCCCTCCCCTGGACCCCTACCTCACCCCCCCTCCCCTGGACCCCTACCTCACCCCCGCTCCCCTGGACCCCTACCTCACCCCCGCTCCCCTGGACCCCTACCCCACCCCCGCTCCCCTGGACCCCTACCTCACCCCCGCTCCCCTGGACCCCTACCTCACCCCCACTCCCCTGGACCCCTACCTCACCCCCCCTCCCCTGGACCCCTACCTCACCCCCACTCCCCTGGACCCCTACCTCACCCCCGCTCCCCTGGACCCCTACCTCACCCCCGCTCCCCTGGACCCCTACCTCACCCCCGCTCCCCTGGACCCCTACCTCACCCCCGCTCCCCTGTCTGGATGAATCCTTACAGAGTGAACTATGACCTATAGATGAGTAATGAACTAACTCCTGACACAGGTTGCCTGTCCGTCCTGAGAGAGGATCTCTCTTCAGTTGGGCTCCAGAAGGTTTCTGCTTTTTTTCCCACAGCTGGGTTTTTTAGGAGTTTTTCCTTAAGAGAAGGAGGGTCTAAGGACAGGAGTGTCCTGGGTCTGTTTAGTTTAGTGTAGTTATTGTTTGTTTGTTTGTTTGTTAACCCCTCAAACAGACAAGACCCTCCCAAAAGCACCACAGACTCAGGCATTATGCTCTACTTTATTGTCGCTGTCAGGAATTGTGTCCTCTGCGTTTGACCCATCCTTCACAGTCTCTGGGGTTAAATCTGTCAGGAGCAGAGGACCAGAGCTGAGCTAGGATCCTGGTCAGGACCCAGCTGGAGGATTACTGTGCATGTTTTAGGTCGATGGGAGAAACTGGAGGAAACCCACCTAGACACAGAGAGAACAAAACTCCACAGAAACTCCACGGTCCAGTAATAGAATCTGGAACCTTCAGGCTGTGAGGAGACAGTGCTAACCACTCTGCCACCGTGCCTAAAGAGACCACTCCCACCCACAGCTAGAGCCCAGCACAGAGTGCTCACGTGATCAACCTCACCGCTGCTAAAGGCCGATTTATACAGTAGTGTTCAAAATAATAGCAGTCCTACATCACAAAGTGAAACAATTGCTGTTTTTGGTTTAAAAAAAAAAAAAAAACTTAAAATCTGGTACACGCATCCTGCATGCCCTACCGAACAGAAATGCTAATGAGAACATATCTCTATCTACAATTATGTTACCATGGCACTGCCAAAAATGTCTTGACTTTGTTGCACATTCAAGGCATTAGTTACACAAATCCAGCACTGAACTAATTCAAGAGTTTTTCCAGAAAACAAAATACAAAATTATAGAAAAATGACTCAGTGGCGATCCCTGGAACTCGGAAAATACATAACGTTTATGGGAGGTGATCAAAATGTTTTTGTTTTTTTTAACATACTAAAATGAAACTTTGTCGAAACATAGAACTTGTTAGGACAAGTAAAAGATTACATTTTGGCTCCACCTTAAACCCAACAGGAAGTCGGCGGGGCCGAAGTTGTGCAGGACCTGGGACTAACAAAAAGGTGTCCTTCATACATTTTGTATCTCCTCCTAGAGATTTTATCCAAAAGGCCCCAAACTCAGTCAAAATCACCTGGACACATGAACGGTCAAAGGTCATCATCATAAAATCTCATGTGGCTGTGGTGCAACAAAACCAAACTGGGTTAGACCTAATGTACCGTTTGTGCACAATGACGACCTGAACACAACGATATATCGGCAAACTGTGAAAGGGACTGGGCTCCTGTCATACGTTCACTTTTCCTTTCACTGTTTTTCCTTTTACCTTTAACATGGCTTTAATAGTTCTTAAAGCATTTTCAATTAATATAGCAAATATTTGAGTTTGTTAAGAAAAGTGCAGACACTGCTAATTTTTTTTGAACAACCTAATATTTTTTTTCTCTTCACTTTCTGTAAAGGAAAAACAAATTTGATAATTTTTTGTTCATGTTATGTTTTGGAACAGAATGAGCAGTGTTCTCAATGCATTTGCATGGAAATAAAAGGTAGAATAAGGATTTTGAGATTCACTTTGATACACATGCTGCTATTGTTTTGAACACTACTGTGCTTTATGCATCTAATCAATGTTGAAGCTCTGCAGACCCTCTCAAAACCTACACTGTAGCCCTGATGTGCACCTCCCCAAAAATGTAAGTGCGTTGATGCGAGGCAGATTGTAAGCTTTGTGAACGGTTGCTTGGTCAGGCGATGAATTGGCACTGCCTAAAACAATGCAGAGGAGCGACGCAGAGGTTTGAAGGGTTTATAACGGCATTAGTGCTGTGAGACGCATAAGTATTAATCAGCCTTCACAGAGACACTGCACACACAACACACAAAGGTGCATCCAACTTAAACTAAGCCTAATCCCAGCAGCACAGCCACTGTGAGCCGTCACAACGTCAGGTCCTCACTGCTCTGCAGGGTACGGAGTTATTTATAAAAACACCAAAGTGTGCTTCAGAGAGAGTAACACACAGACTCACTCAGAGCCCTGAATCCTGAAGTACATTTGTACTTTTTAAATAAAGCAACATTATATTTTTAGTCACAGTATTGTACCTTATAAAGTTGGAGACTGAATGAATAAACCACTAGAAATAAAAGAGGAATAAAAACATGTCTTACCGTTCTCTGATCTGACTGATTCTGTTTCAATAAAGCCCCGCCCACAGTGAGCACTAAACTGACACTAACATAATATTAATACTTTGGTTTAAATGATTTTAAATATGATCATATGAATATGATAAATATTTTCTAAGATAAATGTAATAGTAGAATCTCGTCTTCGGTTGTGTTCCCAGCAGAGAAGGTACAGCTGTTGTGGTTTTAAGACTTCACTTGTGACATTTCCTGCCCCCCCCCCCACCATCTGTTTTCAATGCACTTCAGTCAGGCCTACAACTACAGGTTGGGGTAAGTAATTTTTTTTTTCTGATATCTGAGTTTTTTACCATAGTGTAACTCCCCACGTAAGGGTTTTACAATTATTTGTAGTTTGCAATTGAAAAAACGTGGCGGGGAGCGCTTCGTGGGTGCTCAGGTAAACCAAAAAAAACAAACAAAAAGAAACAAGTCAGGTGCTCTTTGGCAAGAAAAGAGGTGATACCTTATAACTGAAAAGCAAACAAATCCAAGGCACTCCGACTGTTTCTCAGTTAAAAAGCCTTTATTCCAACATGGCTTACAGAATTAAAAACGCACAGACGCGTTTCAGCCCAAAGGCCTTCCTCAAGGTGCACGACCCGACTCAGAACAGGTGTGTTCATTATACAGGGAGGGGCATGGGGAACCTCATTCTCTATTTAAATATACATATGATTTATTTCACCAAAGTGAAAATGTGAAAGAAAAATAATAATTAATAATAAAGAAAAAAAACAATACTAATAACAACTAAACCTTGAAAAGCACATGCAGGCCTACATGAAAAACTGCCTACAAATGTCTGCATACAATTTATGGACAATGAACTGCAGAGATAACTTTACATATACATTATTTTAGGCGTAAAACAGTCAATGTAGCTCAGTCGCAAAAGTACGCAAGCCAAGATGTACAACAAGCCAACCTGCATCACACGACTGGACCACAAAAAACAAGAACCCAAACATTATAAGAAGTCCAGAATGCATTTAAAGATAAGGAGAAAAGTCTAAGTCATCATTCAAACCCGGCCAAGATTTAAAGTGGCGATCCAAAAAGTTTCTCTTTGGAGGAGATGTTTTAGTCTATCTCCACCCTGTAAAGATTGTGGAATGGACTCAATAACCATGGCCTTCGAAGAATTGATATTTGTGTGTCCTGCTGTGTCATAGTGCATGGCCATTGGATATTGTGGATTTTTCTTGCAAATAGCCAGCTTGTGTTCAGCCAACCTGTCCTTTAGTCTGCGTTTCGTACGTCCGATATAGAAGCATCCACACTCGCAGTCCAAACGAGAAACCACAAACCATGTATTGCAGTTTGCAAAGTTTCTGAGATGATACACCTTTCCTGTGGACGGGTCTTTAAAAAATGGCAATTTATCGATGTTGACGCAATGTTTACAGCTTCCACATGAAAAAGTTCCTTTTGGTCGTTGTAGCCACGTGGTGCGACGGATGGGAGGCAGGTAGCTCCTAAAACAAAACAAAGGTGGATCAGGGAATACAGTCTTTAGATTTGGATCACTGTGTATTATTCCCCAATTTTTTCTGATGATGTTTTTGATTTCATAGCACTTAGTACTATATTGTGTAGAAAAATGACAGACTCTGTCTATCCATACATTTACCTGTAATATATGCCTGTGTAAGTGTGTTATTTGTGTAACCTCTTTCCTGAACACATGAGAGTCTTGTGCATCAAAGTCTGAATCACTATCACATATACGTCTCAATCTCTGAAACTGCCCCAGAGGAATATTGCTGTTGAGATGTGAAGGATGAAAACTATCAGCCCTCAGTTACGATCACTAGTTTTCCTAAATAGGGATGTATGAATGTTTCCATGTCTGTCTTTTGTTATTTTTAAATCTAAAAAGTTTATTTCAGATTCACTGTAGTCCAAGCTTCATTTCAAGTAACCATTTGTTGAATTTATGTATTTATGAAACTCCAGTAATTCTTCCGTAGTGCCCATGAAAATCAAAAACAAATCATTAATATAGCGGCCATACCATTTGATCTTGTGTTGAAAAGGGTTGGCTTCACTATAGATGTGTACTTTCTCCCAAAGGCCCAAGAACAGTCTCGCATAACTTGGAGCATATGCAGCACCCATAGCTGTTCCTTGTTCCTGTTTATAAAGTTGGTCCTGAAATAAAAATATATTAATTTTAAGAGTACATTCTGTTAATGAAACAATGAAACTGCTTGGCGGCATACTGTCTTCTGGATGTTGTTGTAAGTAAAATCTAAGTGCTTCCAATCCTCCATCGTGAGGAATATTTGTATACAACGCCTCCACATCCATTGTCACAAGAAGAGCGGGTTCAGTAATAGTACCATTATCACTAATAATGGGTCTGCCTGGTGGATTGTCCAAGTTCTTGTGAATTTTAGGTAAAATATAAAAAGATGCTACACGAGGATGTTGTGGTAATAAAAAATCAAACTCCTTTTCCGTAATCCATTTATTTTCCTTTGCATTTTCAAGTAAGTTCCCTAAGTTGAAGTTCAATATTTGTTAGAGGACTGATGGATAAGAGAGCATAGTGATCAGGGTTTTGTAGCTTTGTATTTATTTGTGGTTTTGTTTTTATTTTGACGTTTACATGTATATAGTTTTTGTTTTGTTTTTTAACTGAAGTTTATTTTGATTAGACCGGAAGTGGCATGTCTTAAAAGTGCAGTTAGCTTAACATCGCAAATCGAAGCAAGCACTGTTCTTTCACACACGTGCTGATGGGTGGCACTCATCTCATGTCTGCTCCTGAACGCCTCATGTCTGCTCCTGAATGCCTCATGTCTGCTCCTGAACGCCTCATCTCTGCTCCTGAACGCCTCATGTCTGCACCTGAACGCCTCATGTCTGCACCTGAACGCCTCATGTCTGCACCTGAACGCCTCATGTCTGCACCTGAACGCCTCATGTCTGCACCTGAACGCCTCATGTCTGCTCCTGAATGCCTCATGTCTGCACCTGAACACCTCATGTCTCCACCTGAACGCCTCATGTCTGCTCCTGAACGCCTCATGTCTGCTCCTGAACGCCTCATATCTGCACCTGAACGCCTTGTGTCTCCTCCTGAACCCCTCATGTCTCCACCTGAACGCCTCATATCTGCACCTGAACGCCTCGTGTCTCCACCTGAACACCTCATGTCTGCTCCTGAACACCTCATGTCTGCACCTGAACGCCTCATGTCTGCACCTGAACGCCTCGTGTCTCCACCTGAACGCCTCATGTCTGCTCCTGAACGCCTCATCTCTGCACCTGAACGCCTCATGTCTGCACCTGAACGCCTCATGTCTGCACCTGAACGCCTCGTGTCTCCACCTGAACGCCTCATGTCTGCACCTGAACGCCTCATGTCTGCACCTGAACGCCTCATGTCTGCTCCTGAACGCCTCATCTCTGCACCTGAACGCCTCATGTCTGCACCTGAACGCCTCATGTCTGCACCTGAACGCCTCATGTCTCCACCTGAACGCCTCATGTCTGCACCTGAACGCCTCATGTCTGCACCTGAACGCCTCATGTCTGCACCTGAACGCCTCATGTCCGCACCTGAACGCCTCATGTCCGCACCTGAACGCCTCATGTCCGCACCTGAACGCCTCATGTCTGCTCCTGAACGCCTCATGTCTGCTCCTGAACGCCTCATGTCTGCAGCTGAACGCCTCATGTCTGCACCTGAACGCCTCATGTCTCCACCTGAACGCCTCATGTCTGCTCCTGAACGCCTCATATCTGCACCTGAACGCCTTGTGTCTCCTCCTGAACCCCTCATGTCTCCACCTGAACGCCTCATATCTGCACCTGAACGCCTCGTGTCTCCACCTGAACCCCTCATGTCTCCACCTGAACGCCTCATATCTGCACCTGAACGCCTCGTGTCTCCACCTGAACACCTCATGTCTGCTCCTGAACGCCTCATGTCTGCACCTGAACGCCTCGTGTCTGCACCTGAACGCCTCATGTCTGCACCTGAACGCCTCATGTCTGCTCCTGAACGCCTCATGTCTGCTCCTGAACGCCTCATGTCTGCTCCTGAACGCCTCATGTCTGCACCTGAACGCCTCATGTCTCCACCTGAACGCCTCATGTCTGCTCCTGAACGCCTCATGTCTGCACCTGAACGCCTCATGTCTCCACCTGAACGCCTCATGTCTGCACCTGAACGCCTCATGTCTGCTCCTGAACGCCTCATGTCTGCACCTGAACGCCTCATGTCTCCACCTGAACGCCTCATGTCTGCTCCTGAACGCCTCATATCTGCACCTGAACGCCTTGTGTCTCCTCCTGAACCCCTCATGTCTCCACCTGAACGCCTCATATCTGCACCTGAACGCCTCGTGTCTCCACCTGAACCCCTCATGTCTCCACCTGAACGCCTCATATCTGCACCTGAACGCCTCGTGTCTCCACCTGAACACCTCATGTCTGCTCCTGAACGCCTCATGTCTGCACCTGAACGCCTCGTGTCTGCACCTGAACGCCTCATGTCTGCACCTGAACGCCTCATGTCTGCTCCTGAACGCCTCATGTCTGCACCTGAACGCCTCATGTCTGCACCTGAACGCCTCGTGTCTCCACCTGAACGCCTCATGTCTGCACCTGAACGCCTCATGTCTGCTCCTGAACGCCTCATGTCTGCACCTGAACACCTCATGTCTGCACCTGAACGCCTCATGTCTGCACCTGAACGCCTCATGTCTGCTCCTGAACGCCTCATGTCTGCACCTGAACGCCTCATGTCTGCACCTGAACGCCTCATGTCTCCACCTGAACGCCTCATGTCTGCACCTGAACGCCTCATGTCTGCACCTGAACGCCTCATGTCCCTAGTCACTGGTGTTCAAGTCCAAGTCGAGTCTCAAGTCTTTTCCATTTCATCAAGTCAAGTCTAAATTCATCAAAAACAGAGGACACATTTCTTACAGGGAGGCCTTACAGGTCTTCACCGTATAAAATGTGATGTAGTATCTATCTTCTCTTATCTTGTCCAGGTCGCTCTGACAGAAGCCTTCAGCTCCATCTGTGACTGGCTCTGCTGTTTCTCATCTTCCTCTGGACAATACTCCGTGGATTGTCTCTGGGGTCCAGGTCTGGAGAGTTTGCTGCTCAGTCTGTCCCAGTAACACCATGGTCATGTGCCCAGCGTGTGCTACTTTAGGCAGCGTGGGCTGGACCCCAGGTCCTGCTGGATGATCTAATCAGGCCTCTCCATAAAAGAAGAAAGCCTGCAGTCCTCTAAAACGTCACAGTAAAAGGTTGTGTTGACTTCATAGATGAGGAAACATTAACGTCCAATAGTTAAGATGCTTCTGACCTCGTCTCTGCTTCAGGAAAGTCTCAGCTGTAGATAAATGTTTCCACTCCACTGCCTGTGAACTTCCCCTAAGTTCTGGGCTGGGTTGTCTCCAGGATGCAGCTGTCTGCCTGTTCGGCTTTTTCTCTAGTACCTTTTTTCTTTTCAGTCACATTTCCGTAATCTGCTTTAATTCAGCACTCTGTGAGCAAAAGATTGTTTTTTAATAACCTTTTGTGGTTTATCCTCTCTGTGGAGGGGTCAGAGACTGGACAACTGTCTGTAGACCTCCCCATGACTGCGGAGCCGACTGAACCAGACTTAGACCATTTAAAGCAGGGGTCTCAAACTCAAATTGGCCAGGGGCCACATTAAGGTTCAGGTAATAACTTCAACACAGTGAAATACATTTGGAAAGGGAATTTATTTTTGAAAAACTCACCATAACTTGAGATGATACATTTAGTATAGTGTAGTATGTCAAGCACCAACAAACAATAGCAGGTACATTTTAGTAGAAAAAAAAGTAATTGTAATAAAATATTATTATTATGTCAGAAACATGGTTTTACTTAAGAAAAAAATAATTCAATATAAAATGATTCTGCGGCCCAGACTATATTGTATTTTTAATATTATGTCAAGCCCCTGATTTAAAGGCTCAGGAAACTTTTACACGTTTCCAGTTCTTTTAGAGTTTGACGTCAACAATTTATAATATTTCACTTTTTTACAATATTCTCATTTTGTGAATAATTTAATTTTTGTTTTCTGTGAGCCATAATTATAAAAAATTTAAAGAAAATAATGCTTGAAAGGAGTCACTCTGTTTGTACTAAAACTATAAATGTTTTTGAGTTTTTTAATGGAACCTCTGACAGAAAAATGCACTTTTACATGATATTGTAATTTATTGAATAGCATATATATAAATAAATGTCCTTCCATTCATCTTCTTCCGCTTATCTGAGGCCAGGTCACGGAGTCTCTGAAAGAGCTGTGGAGGAGCAGCAGCTCTACTCCGAGCTCCTCCAGGGTGACTGAGCTCCTCGCCCCTGCCTCCCTGCTGCAGTATTCATTTCAGCCGCTTGTATAACTGTCATCACCTTTTGGAAATCTGTGCAATAATTATTTTTATGCAGCAATTTACAATGTACACTTCTGTAACTTAATCTTAACTTAACTTAACTTCACTTAACGTAAACTTAACTTAATGTAACTTAACATAAATATCCACATACTGTACTCACTCTGTCAGACCATATACTCTGCATATTTATAGTGTAATTTAGTTTGATTAGAGTCTATTTTACTTTAATTAGCTGAACTTGTTGGAGTTTAGTTTTTTTAATCATCTTTGGCCAGACTGGTCTCTGATACTCTGTGCTCTGTGTGATACCACTGTGTGCTACTGCTACTATACTTATACAACAATGCAGTTTTTCCACTGAGGGACTAATTAAGTATTTTGTATATAAGTATTTGGACACTGGCAAGATAGATAGATAGATAGATAGATAGATAGATAGATGATAGATGATAGATAGATAGATAGATGATAGATAGATAGATAGATAGATGATAGATAGATAGATAGATAGATAGATAGATAGATAGATAGATAGATGATAGATAGATAGATAGATAGATAGATAGATAGATAGATAGATAGATAGATAGATGATAGATAGATAGATAGATAGATGATAGATAGATAGATAGATAGATAGATAGATAGATAGATAGATAGATGATAGATAGATAGATAGATAGATAGATAGATAGATAGATAGATGATAGATAGATAGATAGATAGATAGATAGATGATAGATAGATAGATAGATAGATAGATAGATAGATAGATAGATAGATAGATGATAGATAGATAGATAGATAGATAGATAGATGATAGATAGATAGATAGATAGATAGATAGATAGATAGATAGATAGATGATAGATAGATAGATAGATAGATAGATAGATAGATGATAGATAGATAGATAGATAGATAGATAGATAGATAGATAGATGATAGATAGATAGATAGATAGATAGATAGATAGATAGATAGATGATAGATAGATAGATAGATAGATAGATAGATAGATGATAGATAGATAGATAGATAGATAGATAGATAGATAGATAGATGATAGATAGATAGATAGATAGATGATAGATAGATAGATGATAGATAGATAGATAGATAGATGATAGATAGATAGATAGATAGATAGATAGATAGATAGATAGATAGATGATAGATAGATAGATAGATAGATGATAGATAGATGATAGATAGATAGATAGATAGATAGATAGATAGATAGATGATAGATGATAGATGATAGATAGATAGATAGATAGATAGATAGATAGATAGATGATAGATGATAGATAGATAGATAGATGATAGATAGATAGATAGATGATAGATAGATAGATAGATAGATAGATAGATAGATAGATAGATAGATAGATAGATGATAGATAGATAGATAGATAGATAGATAGATAGATAGATAGATGATAGATAGATAGATAGATAGATGATAGATAGATAGATAGATAGATAGATAGATAGATAGATAGATGATAGATAGATAGATAGATAGATAGATAGATAGATAGATAGATGATAGATAGATAGATAGATAGATAGATAGATGATAGATAGATAGATAGATAGATAGATAGATAGATAGATAGATAGATAGATAGATGATAGATAGATAGATAGATAGATAGATGATAGATAGATAGATAGATAGATAGATAGATAGATAGATAGATAGATAGATGATAGATAGATAGATAGATAGATAGATAGATAGATAGATGATAGATAGATAGATAGATAGATAGATAGATAGATGATAGATAGATAGATAGATAGATAGATAGATAGATAGATAGATAGATAGATAGATGATAGATAGATAGATAGATAGATAGATAGATAGATGATAGATAGATAGATAGATAGATGATAGATAGATAGATGATAGATAGATAGATAGATAGATGATAGATAGATAGATAGATAGATAGATAGATAGATAGATGATAGATAGATAGATAGATAGATGATAGATAGATGATAGATAGATAGATAGATAGATAGATGATAGATAGATAGATAGATAGATAGATAGATAGATAGATAGATGATAGATAGATAGATAGATAGATAGATGATAGATAGATAGATAGATAGATAGATAGATGATAGATAGATAGATGATAGATAGATAGATAGATAGATGATAGATAGATAGATAGATAGATAGATAGATAGATGATAGATAGATAGATAGATAGATAGATAGATAGATAGATGATAGATGATAGATAGATAGATAGATAGATGATAGATAGATAGATGATAGATAGATAGATGATAGATAGATAGATAGATAGATGATAGATAGATAGATAGATGATAGATAGATGATAGATAGATAGATAGATGATAGATGATAGATAGATAGATAGATAGATAGATAGATAGATAGATAGATAGATGATAGATAGATGATAGATAGATAGATAGATGATAGATAGATAGATAGATAGATAGATAGATAGATGATAGATAGATAGATGATAGATAGATGATAGATAGATAGATAGATAGATAGATGATAGATAGATAGATGATAGATAGATAGATAGATAGATGATAGATAGATGATAGATAGATAGATAGATAGATAGATAGATAGATAGATAGATGATAGATAGATGATAGATGATAGATAGATAGATAGATAGATAGATAGATAGATAGATAGATAGATAGATGATAGATAGATGATAGATAGATAGATAGATAGATAGATAGATAGATGATAGATAGATAGATAGATAGATAGATGATAGATAGATAGATAGATAGATGATAGATAGATGATAGATAGATAGATAGATAGATAGATAGATAGATAGATGATAGATGATAGATAGATAGATAGATAGATAGATAGATGATAGATAGATAGATAGATAGATAGATAGATAGATAGATAGATAGATAGATAGATGATAGATAGATAGATGATAGATAGATAGATAGATAGATAGATAGATGATAGATAGATAGATAGATAGATGATAGATAGATGATAGATAGATAGATAGATAGATAGATAGATAGATGATAGATAGATAGATAGATAGATAGATAGATGATAGATAGATAGATGATAGATAGATAGATAGATAGATGATAGATAGATAGATAGATAGATAGATAGATGATAGATAGATAGATAGATAGATAGATAGATAGATAGATAGATAGATGATAGATAGATAGATAGATAGATAGATAGATAGATGATAGATAGATAGATAGATAGATAGATAGATAGATGATAGATAGATAGATAGATAGATGATAGATAGATAGATGATAGATAGATAGATAGATAGATGATAGATAGATAGATAGATAGATAGATAGATAGATGATAGATAGATAGATAGATAGATGATAGATAGATGATAGATAGATAGATAGATAGATAGATAGATGATAGATAGATAGATAGATAGATAGATAGATAGATAGATAGATGATAGATAGATAGATAGATAGATAGATAGATGATAGATAGATAGATGATAGATAGATAGATAGATGATAGATAGATAGATAGATAGATAGATGATAGATAGATAGATAGATGATAGATAGATAGATAGATAGATAGATAGATAGATAGATAGATAGATAGATAGATGATAGATGATAGATAGATAGATAGATAGATAGATAGATAGATAGATAGATAGATAGATAGATGATAGATAGATAGATGATAGATAGATAGATGATAGATAGATAGATAGATAGATGATAGATAGATAGATGATAGATAGATAGATAGATAGATGATAGATGATAGATAGATAGATAGATAGATAGATAGATAGATAGATAGATGATAGATAGATAGATAGATAGATAGATGATAGATAGATAGATGATAGATAGATAGATAGATGAATGATAGATAGATAGATAGATAGATAGATGATAGATAGATAGATAGATAGATGATAGATAGATAGATAGATAGATAGATGATAGATAGATAGATGATAGATAGATAGATGATAGATAGATAGATAGATAGATAGATAGATAGATAGATGATAGATAGATAGATAGATAGATAGATAGATGATAGATAGATAGATAGATAGATAGATAGATAGATGATAGATAGATAGATGATAGATAGATAGATAGATGAATGATAGATAGATAGATAGATAGATAGATGATAGATAGATAGATAGATAGATGATAGATAGATAGATAGATAGATAGATGATAGATAGATAGATGATAGATAGATAGATAGATAGATAGATAGATAGATAGATAGATAGATGATAGATAGATAGATAGATAGATAGATAGATAGATAGATAGATGATAGATAGATGATAGATAGATAGATAGATAGATAGATAGATGAATGATAGATAGATAGATAAATAGATAGATAGATGATAGATAGATAGATGATAGATAGGTAGATAGATAGATAGATAGATGATAGATAGATAGATAGATAGATGATAGATAGATGATAGATAGATAGATAGATAGATAGATAGATGAATGATAGATAGATAGATAAATAGATAGATAGATGATAGATAGATAGATAGATAGATAGATAGATAGATAGATAGATGATAGATAGATAGATAGATAGATAGATAGATAGATAGATAGATGAATGATAGATAGATAGATAAATAGATAGATAGATGATAGATAGATAGATAGATGATAGATAGATAGATGATAGATAGATAGATAGATAGATAGATAGATAGATAGATGATAGATAGATAGATAGATAGATAGATAGATAGATGATAGATAGATGATAGATAGATAGATAGATAGATAGATAGATAGATAGATAGATGAATGATAGATAGATAGATAAATAGATAGATAGATGATAGATAGATAGATGATAGATAGGTAGATAGATAGATGATAGATAGATAGATAGATAGATGATAGATAGATAGATGATAGATAGATAGATAGATAGATAGATAGATAGATGATAGATGATAGATAGATAGATAGATAGATAGATAGATAGATAGATAGATAGATAGATGATAGATAGATATATGATAGATAGATAGATAGATAGATAGATAGATAGATGATAGATAGATAGATAGATAGATGATAGATAGATAGATAGATAGATAGATGATAAATGATAGATAGATAGATAGATAGATAGATAGATAGATGATAGATAGATAGATGATAGATAGATAGATAGATAGATGATAGATAGATAGATGATAGATAGATAGATAGATAGATGATAAATGATAGATAGATAGATAGATAGATAGATAGATGATAGATAGATAGATAGATAGATAGATAGATGATAGATAGATAGATGATAGATGATAGATAGATAGATAGATAGATGATAGATAGATGATAGATAGATAGATAGATAGATAGATAGATAGATAGATAGATAGATGATAGATGATAGATAGATAGATAGATAGATAGATAGATAGATAGATAGATAGATAGATAGATAGATAGATAGATAGATAGATAGATAGATAGATAGATGATAGATAGATAGATGATAGATAGATAGATGATAGATAGATAGATAGATAGATAGATAGATAGATAGATAGATAGATAGATAGATAGATAGATGATAGATAGATAGATAGATAGATAGATAGATAGATGATAGATAGATAGATAGATAGATAGATGATAGATAGATAGATAGATAGATAGATAGATGATAGATAGATAGATAGATAGATAGATAGATGATAGATAGATAGATAGATAGATAGATAGATAGATAGATGATAGATAGATAGATAGATAGATAGATGATAGATAGATAGATAGATAGATAGATAGATAGATAGATAGATAGATAGATAGATAGATAGATAGATGATAGATAGATAGATAGATAGATGATAGATAGATAGATAGATAGATAGATAGATAGATAGATAGATGATAGATAGATAGATAGATAGATAGATAGATGATAGATAGATGATAGATAGATAGATAGATAGATAGATGATAGATAGATAGATAGATAGATAGATAGATAGATAGATAGATGATAGATAGATAGATAGATAGATAGATGATAGATAGATAGATAGATAGATAGATAGATAGATAGATAGATAGATGATAGATAGATAGATGATAGATAGATAGATAGATAGATGATAGATAGATAGATAGATAGATAGATAGATAGATAGATAGATAGATAGATGATAGATAGATAGATAGATAGATAGATAGATGATAGATGATAGATAGATAGATAGATAGATGATAGATAGATAGATGATAGATAGATAGATGATAGATAGATAGATAGATAGATGATAGATAGATAGATAGATGATAGATAGATGATAGATAGATAGATAGATGATAGATGATAGATAGATAGATAGATAGATAGATAGATAGATAGATAGATAGATGATAGATGATAGATAGATGATAGATAGATAGATAGATAGATAGATAGATAGATAGATAGATGATAGATAGATAGATAGATAGATAGATAGATAGATAGATAGATGATAGATAGATAGATGATAGATAGATGATAGATAGATAGATAGATAGATAGATAGATGATAGATAGATAGATGATAGATAGATAGATAGATAGATAGATAGATGATAGATAGATGATAGATAGATAGATAGATAGATAGATGATAGATAGATAGATAGATAGATAGATAGATAGATGATAGATAGATGATAGATGATAGATAGATAGATAGATAGATAGATGATAGATAGATAGATAGATAGATAGATAGATAGATAGATAGATAGATAGATGATAGATAGATAGATAGATAGATAGATAGATAGATAGATAGATAGATAGATGATAGATAGATAGATAGATAGATAGATGATAGATAGATAGATAGATAGATAGATAGATAGATAGATAGATAGATAGATAGATAGATAGATAGATAGATGATAGATAGATAGATAGATAGATAGATGATAGATAGATGATAGATGATAGATAGATAGATAGATAGATAGATAGATAGATAGATAGATAGATAGATAGATAGATAGATAGATAGATAGATAGATAGATAGATAGATAGATAGATAGATGATAGATAGATAGATAGATAGATAGATAGATAGATGATAGATAGATAGATAGATAGATAGATAGATGATAGATAGATAGATGATAGATAGATGATAGATAGATAGATAGATAGATAGATAGATGATAGATAGATAGATAGATAGATAGATAGATAGATAGATAGATAGATGATAGATAGATAGATAGATAGATGATAGATAGATAGATAGATAGATAGATAGATAGATAGATAGATAGATAGATAGATGATAGATAGATAGATAGATAGATAGATAGATAGATAGATAGATAGATGATAGATAGATAGATAGATAGATAGATAGATAGATGATAGATAGATAGATAGATAGATAGATAGATGATAGATAGATAGATAGATAGATGATAGATAGATAGATGATAGATAGATAGATAGATAGATGATAGATAGATAGATAGATAGATAGATAGATAGATAGATAGATGATAGATAGATAGATAGATAGATGATAGATAGATGATAGATAGATAGATAGATAGATAGATGATAGATAGATAGATAGATAGATAGATAGATAGATAGATGATAGATAGATGATAGATGATAGATAGATAGATAGATAGATAGATGATAGATAGATAGATAGATAGATAGATAGATAGATAGATAGATAGATAGATGATAGATAGATAGATAGATAGATAGATAGATAGATAGATAGATAGATAGATGATAGATAGATAGATAGATAGATAGATGATAGATAGATAGATAGATAGATAGATAGATGATAGATAGATAGATAGATAGATGATAGATAGATGATAGATAGATAGATAGATAGATAGATAGATGATAGATAGATGATAGATGATAGATAGATAGATAGATAGATAGATAGATGATAGATAGATAGATAGATAGATAGATAGATAGATAGATAGATGATAGATAGATAGATAGATAGATAGATGATAGATAGATAGATAGATAGATAGATAGATGATAGATAGATAGATAGATAGATAGATAGATGATAGATAGATGATAGATAGATAGATAGATAGATAGATAGATAGATGATAGATAGATAGATAGATAGATAGATAGATGATAGATAGATAGATGATAGATAGATAGATAGATAGATGATAGATAGATAGATAGATAGATAGATAGATAGATAGATAGATAGATGATAGATAGATAGATAGATAGATAGATAGATAGATAGATAGATAGATAGATAGATGATAGATAGATAGATGATAGATAGATAGATAGATAGATAGATAGATAGATAGATAGATAGATAGATAGATAGATAGATAGATGATAGATAGATAGATAGATAGATAGATAGATAGATAGATAGATGATAGATAGATAGATAGATAGATAGATGATAGATAGATAGATAGATAGATAGATAGATGATAGATAGATAGATAGATAGATAGATGATAGATAGATAGATAGATAGATAGATAGATAGATAGATAGATAGATGATAGATAGATAGATAGATAGATAGATGATAGATAGATAGATAGATAGATAGATAGATGATAGATAGATAGATAGATAGATGATAGATAGATAGATGATAGATAGATAGATAGATAGATGATAGATAGATAGATAGATAGATAGATAGATAGATAGATAGATGATAGATAGATAGATAGATAGATAGATGATAGATAGATGATAGATAGATAGATAGATAGATAGATGATAGATAGATAGATAGATAGATAGATAGATAGATGATAGATAGATAGATAGATAGATAGATGATAGATAGATAGATAGATAGATAGATAGATAGATAGATGATAGATAGATAGATGATAGATAGATAGATAGATAGATGATAGATAGATAGATAGATAGATAGATAGATAGATAGATGATAGATAGATAGATAGATAGATAGATAGATGATAGATGATAGATAGATAGATAGATAGATGATAGATAGATAGATGATAGATAGATAGATGATAGATAGATAGATAGATAGATGATAGATAGATAGATAGATGATAGATAGATGATAGATAGATAGATAGATGATAGATGATAGATAGATAGATAGATAGATAGATAGATAGATAGATAGATAGATGATAGATAGATGATAGATAGATAGATAGATAGATAGATAGATAGATAGATAGATAGATAGATAGATAGATAGATAGATAGATAGATGATAGATAGATAGATGATAGATAGATGATAGATAGATAGATAGATAGATAGATAGATGATAGATAGATAGATGATAGATAGATAGATAGATAGATAGATAGATGATAGATAGATGATAGATAGATAGATAGATAGATAGATGATAGATAGATAGATAGATAGATAGATAGATAGATGATAGATAGATGATAGATGATAGATAGATAGATAGATAGATAGATGATAGATAGATAGATAGATAGATAGATAGATAGATAGATAGATAGATAGATAGATAGATAGATAGATAGATAGATAGATAGATAGATAGATAGATGATAGATAGATAGATAGATAGATAGATGATAGATAGATAGATAGATAGATAGATAGATAGATAGATGATAGATAGATAGATAGATAGATGATAGATAGATGATAGATAGATAGATAGATAGATAGATGATAGATAGATGATAGATGATAGATAGATAGATAGATAGATAGATAGATAGATAGATGATAGATAGATAGATAGATAGATAGATAGATAGATAGATAGATAGATAGATAGATGATAGATAGATAGATAGATAGATAGATAGATGATAGATAGATAGATAGATAGATAGATAGATGATAGATAGATAGATGATAGATAGATGATAGATAGATAGATAGATAGATAGATAGATGATAGATAGATAGATAGATAGATAGATAGATGATAGATAGATAGATGATAGATAGATAGATAGATAGATGATAGATAGATAGATAGATAGATAGATAGATAGATAGATAGATAGATAGATAGATAGATGATAGATAGATAGATAGATAGATAGATAGATAGATAGATGATAGATAGATAGATAGATAGATAGATAGATGATAGATAGATAGATAGATAGATAGATAGATGATAGATAGATAGATAGATAGATGATAGATAGATAGATGATAGATAGATAGATAGATAGATGATAGATAGATAGATAGATAGATAGATAGATAGATGATAGATAGATAGATAGATAGATGATAGATAGATGATAGATAGATAGATAGATAGATAGATGATAGATAGATAGATAGATAGATAGATAGATAGATAGATAGATGATAGATAGATGATAGATGATAGATAGATAGATAGATAGATAGATGATAGATAGATAGATAGATAGATAGATAGATAGATAGATAGATAGATAGATGATAGATAGATAGATAGATAGATAGATAGATAGATAGATAGATAGATAGATAGATGATAGATAGATAGATAGATAGATAGATAGATAGATAGATAGATAGATAGATGATAGATAGATAGATAGATAGATGATAGATAGATGATAGATAGATAGATAGATAGATAGATAGATGATAGATAGATGATAGATGATAGATAGATAGATAGATAGATAGATAGATGATAGATAGATAGATAGATAGATAGATAGATAGATGATAGATAGATAGATAGATAGATAGATGATAGATAGATAGATAGATAGATAGATAGATAGATGATAGATAGATAGATAGATAGATAGATAGATAGATGATAGATAGATAGATAGATAGATAGATAGATAGATAGATAGATAGATGATAGATAGATAGATAGATAGATAGATAGATAGATGATAGATAGATAGATGATAGATAGATAGATAGATAGATGATAGATAGATAGATAGATAGATAGATAGATAGATGATAGATAGATAGATAGATAGATAGATAGATAGATAGATAGATAGATAGATAGATAGATGATAGATAGATAGATAGATAGATAGATAGATAGATAGATGATAGATAGATAGATAGATAGATAGATAGATAGATGATAGATAGATAGATAGATAGATGATAGATAGATAGATGATAGATAGATAGATAGATAGATGATAGATAGATAGATAGATAGATAGATAGATAGATAGATAGATAGATAGATAGATAGATGATAGATAGATAGATAGATAGATGATAGATAGATGATAGATAGATAGATAGATAGATAGATGATAGATAGATAGATAGATAGATAGATAGATAGATGATAGATAGATAGATAGATAGATAGATAGATGATAGATAGATAGATGATAGATAGATAGATAGATGATAGATAGATAGATAGATAGATAGATAGATGATAGATAGATAGATAGATGATAGATAGATAGATAGATAGATAGATAGATAGATGATAGATGATAGATAGATAGATAGATAGATAGATAGATGATAGATAGATAGATGATAGATAGATAGATGATAGATAGATAGATAGATAGATGATAGATAGATAGATAGATAGATAGATAGATAGATAGATAGATAGATGATAGATGATAGATAGATAGATAGATGATAGATAGATAGATAGATAGATAGATAGATAGATAGATAGATAGATAGATAGATAGATAGATAGATAGATAGATGATAGATGATAGATAGATAGATAGATAGATAGATAGATAGATGATAGATAGATAGATGATAGATAGATAGATAGATAGATAGATAGATAGATGATAGATAGATAGATAGATAGATGATAGATAGATAGATGATAGATAGATAGATAGATAGATGATAGATGATAGATAGATAGATAGATAGATAGATAGATAGATGATAGATAGATGATAGATAGATAGATAGATAGATAGATAGATAGATAGATGATAGATGATAGATAGATAGATAGATAGATAGATAGATAGATAGATGATAGATAGATAGATAGATAGATGATAGATGATAGATAGATAGATAGATAGATAGATAGATAGATAGATAGATAGATGATAGATAGATAGATGATAGATAGATAGATAGATAGATAGATAGATGATAGATGATAGATAGATAGATGATAGATAGATAGATGATAGATAGATAGATAGATGATAGATAGATAGATGATAGATAGATAGATAGATAGATAGATGATAGATGATAGATAGATAGATAGATAGATAGATAGATGATAGATAGATGATAGATAGATAGATAGATAGATAGATGATAGATAGATGATAGATGATAGATAGATAGATGATAGATGATAGATAGATAGATAGATAGATAGATGATAGATAGATAGATAGATAGATGATAGATGATAGATAGATAGATAGATAGATAGATAGATGATAGATAGATGATAGATAGATAGATAGATAGATAGATGATAGATGATAGATAGATAGATGATAGATAGATAGATAGATAGATAGATAGATAGATAGATAGATGATAGATAGATAGATAGATAGATGATAGATAGATAGATGATAGATAGATAGATAGATAGATAGATAGATAGATGATAGATGATAGATAGATAGATAGATAGATGATAGATAGATGATAGATAGATAGATAGATAGATAGATAGATAGATAGATGATAGATAGATGATAGATAGATAGATAGATAGATAGATGATAGATAGATGATAGATGATAGATAGATAGATGATAGATGATAGATAGATAGATAGATAGATAGATGATAGATAGATAGATAGATAGATGATAGATGATAGATAGATAGATAGATAGATAGATAGATGATAGATAGATGATAGATAGATAGATAGATAGATAGATGATAGATGATAGATAGATAGATGATAGATAGATAGATAGATAGATAGATAGATAGATAGATAGATGATAGATAGATAGATAGATAGATGATAGATAGATAGATGATAGATAGATAGATAGATAGATAGATAGATAGATGATAGATGATAGATAGATAGATAGATAGATGATAGATAGATGATAGATAGATAGATAGATAGATAGATAGATAGATAGATGATAGATAGATAGATGATAGATAGATAGATAGATAGATGATAGATAGATAGATAGATAGATAGATAGATGATAGATAGATAGATAGATAGATAGATAGATAGATAGATAGATAGATAGATAGATGATAGATAGATAGATAGATAGATGATAGATAGATAGATGATAGATAGATAGATAGATAGATGATAGATAGATAGATAGATAGATAGATAGATGATAGATAGATAGATAGATAGATAGATAGATAGATAGATAGATAGATAGATAGATGATAGATAGATAGATAGATAGATGATAGATAGATAGATGATAGATAGATAGATAGATAGATAGATAGATAGATAGATGATAGATGATAGATAGATAGATAGATAGATAGATAG